>CAKALU010000035.1:133908-163338 GCA_916700995.1 Hozukius guyotensis
GAAGGCGAATGTGTACTGAGAGGAAGAGTATAGACAGAGAAGTAAAGTCAAGAAAGTAAATGAAAATATAGAGGGAAAAGAGAGTGAGTTTCAGAAAGAGAGGATATGACATACTTAGAGGGACAAACAAGCCTTCACTCATCAAATTATAGAGCTGAGGCTTGGGTGGAGCACGCCCTGCAAAATGTAGGCTACTCTGCTCTCCATGAGGCTGAAACCTTTCGGTTGCATCCACGGGCAGCCTAATTGGCAGTTGGTCAGAGTTAAAGACTATAAGCTTAGATTGGCATTGCCTGCACTGCTAAATCGCCTCGGCCCGCATGCACAGTCGGCTATCTCACATATTCAACTCAAGGAGAAAGGGAGGACAAGCTTGATAGACATATAAATCAATATAGTTATTGTAAAATAAATTCACAACATAAATGTTATTATAAAGCAATATCTGCATTAAGCTGCATGTGCCACAACTATCAGGCTGATAAGTTGTTTTGGCTTCTTGGCAAAAAACCTTCGGATTTTATTGGTCAGTATTTTAGTTCACCAGCAGGATTTTAAGCACATTCTTTTGCGATCATCGTGGTAATACTTATTCATCAATCCAATACATCAATATGTCTCAATATGACACAAAGAAAACGAACGGCATTGTTTGCATGTGTGAAAAGTTACTCTAAATCAAATGGTTCCAAAACTGTGCAAATCCAACAAAAATGACTAGATGTCATCATGATAATCATGTGCTACGAGTGGTTTGCCTTCAAAATAAGAGTTCTTGCTGCAGGAGCGCCTTGGTAGCCGAGTGGTTACAGCGAGCGTTGGCCATATAACCGCAACGTCCCGGGTTCAATTCCTGCCTTGGGACCTTTGTTGCATGTCATACTCTCTGTACCCAATTTCTACACTGTCATCTGCCAAATAAAGGCAAAATACAGGGACATAAAAATGAGCAAAAAGGACTGTTGCATACTGTAAATCGTTGTAGCTGTGACCTACGGCACCGCACAGTAAGATGTTTTCATTTAGTAAATAACGGCTATATATAAAATGTCTAGGTTTAATCAAACCTGAATATTTCAAACCACATTGAATACACAACTCAATCAACATAAGCAATAACATTTTCTATATCTATATATGAAAGCCAGTTAACTGTGCTAATAAACAAATCAGGGTTCTGAACTTCTCTTACAAAAGAATTCAGTGTTTGTCTTAAAATCATGAAATTCAAATGGCACATCATGGCTAATAAGCAGTTAGCAGCATACAAAAAATTGATTCCATGCCAGTGTACTGTATGTGAGTGAGTTTATATAAAAAGCCTACTGTATGCTCCCAATAAGGACCAGATGTTGGGATGCTTGCTGCTCTTCTCTTGGTGTTTATTGCAGAGTTTTATGGAGAAGACGATCAAGAAGGTAGCACAGCGAGGCAATTACCTATTTTACAGCCAGACCATGCTGATCGATCTCATCAGAGACTCTCGACCTTTTCGAGAGACTCGTAATACACTTTACCGACATGTAACCCCCCTCCATCTCACCAAACTATTGATTGTTGTAAAATGTCATGTACATCTATACCAGGGGTCACTTTGAAGACACACAGACAGACAAAGACCAGGGGTTTCTTTTAACACAGAGAAAATGTGCAGACATTTTCCAGTTAGATTGAACTCTAATGAAGCTGGTCAAATATTTTAGCTTGTCATCATTTTCTGGACAGTTTGAACTAAATATCAAGACAAACCTGAGCTTAACTTATACAGTATATGCTACATTTATTCTGCATTGTGCATATGCTAAGAGAGATCTTTCCCATTATTTAATGTAAAGCGATAACTAACATACAATTATGCAGGGCCCTTAACTATATCGCCTAAAACTGACCAAAGTAGTAAAATTCTCACTGCTGATAAAGATATTTTTTTTTCTCAGCCATCATGTTTGGGATCACTTGATAACACACGATATACCTGAAAGATATTGGCTGGTAGCCTTATGTCGATAATCGGGAATTCCAATACGTTGGTAATGTGTTTGTAGGATGGGAAATGTAGTCTGTGGGACACCCTCATTACTTCACATACACAACGCACACACATGCACAGAGGTATAAATCACTACATCCCACCCATGTCGCCTGGGGCTGTGGAAGCAGGGAAGAGGGGGATGGAGGAATGGAGTGAATGAACGAGGGATGGAAGCATAGGAGGATTGCGGGTCGTAAAAATAGGCTGTGGGCTGGTCTGTGTGTCTCCTGCAAATCCCCCATCTGATAAGAGAGAACCCTCTTGTCAGTCAACTGCAGACTCCCTCTCATTCTATCCTTTTTCATTCCTTTCATCGCCTCCTCCACTCCTCTCCCACACAGCCCTCCATCATTACCTCATACCTTGCCTCTGCTCAGGGCTGTCATATATTCAAATAATGATCTTGTTTTGTAATATCTGCTCTCCTGTTTGCGATTCTCACCGCAATGAATGCCTTCCTTCTCTTGTGCATTTAGTAAATGAGACATCCAAACGAAGGTTATTCAATTTTGCTCACAAGGTGTTTGGCTGCTTTGACATGGATTCTAAAAGGAGAGTGCCAAGTTCACTATCATCCAAAACAAAACAAAGCATTTTCACAGTATTATGTCAGTTTTTGGAACCTAAAGAGTTTTTAGCATTGCTGGAGACCATCAACATATATTAATTCACTTCCTCGACATTTCTCCTCTCTCCTTGTGCCCCTTCAGCAGATGTTTCAGTCCTCCCCGTCTGTCACAGTTCCTCCCCAATCTCCTCTCCCTTTCCCTACAACTTAAACCAAGAAAGCATCTGGATCTGGTATATGAAGTTGTAAGCCTCCCACAATGCTTTGTGCCTCCTTTGAAAAAGCACATTAAAAAAAGCAGCCACGGACTCATGAGGCCATGCCCCCCTGGAGTTCTGAGACACACACAGTTTTTTAAGAACTTCCTAAGTCAAGTGTCAGGATGTGTGTCACTTTTTCATTCATGAAGTCGGCTAGTGAGTGAGCCAGTTCCTCTCCTTGTGTAGACTGAATGTTTTTTCCTGTAGTTTTAGAGTGTTTTGCTATAGATGTTGTGTGACGTTGATAGTTTGTCTATTCGTTTCACACATATAAAAAGACAGTAAAATACAATTCACATGAAAGGAATGTAAAAATATGTGTGAGGGTGTGGTAGAAACCTATAATGGCTTATATAAAAACCATACCCAAAGGACATACAATAGGTGAAACTATTAAAGAAAAAAATTACCAGTACATTTTAAATATTACCGTTTAAAACATTTCACATATAAATATATAGAGTGTAAAGGGTAGGCATAAAGTTAAAAAACAACAACAACAACAACAACAACAAAGAAGCAGGAATAATTGCCATATTTACAGTTTCTAAGAGTCATCAGTTTTTTCCAAATCAAATGTTTTTTGTCAGCAGAGCATTTCTAAGTCTCTTTTTATACATAGACAATGACACAGAGGAATCCATTAAATGGACAGTTTCATTCCATAAGATAACTCCACGAAATCTGACCACGGGATGTTTTATACAAAGGAAGATGAAGATTCTCAGCCTGTCTGGTAATTATGGAATTGAGAGTTGTTAACAAAATAATATCTAAAACAATGAGGTAAATATGCGTCTCTATATCTTGCCTTAAAGACAAATATACAGGTTTGAAGAATATTGATGCCAAATATAGTCAATAACTGCAAGTGGTGTATTTGGTATAACAACATCCAAAACGGTTGCCAATCTAATAAACTGTTTCTGTAGCAGCACAAGTTGGAAAAGTACTTGCCCATACAATATTACAGTATGTTAAATATGGATAAATTAAACTATAATATAAGGTTAACAGACATTGTGTACAAAACCGCTTCATCTCAAGAGATTTGGTGACCTTAATGCAACCAAAACCAACCTGATTTCTTCAAAAGAGTTTGTCAACTATCAGAATATCTAAGAAACATGTTGATAGAACTTTAATTATTTCTTCATTATGAATATGGAGTTTAATTTACTCACTATCATATTTTTCATTTCCTGAAAATAACATGAACTTAGACTTTTTGACATTCAATTACAACGTATTTGTTTGAAACCATATTGAGTACTTGTGATTTAGTTCACTAATGAGAGTTGTCAAATCTCCTTTTGAGGCAAAAAGGTTGGTGTCATCTGCAAAGAGCAATGGGCAATAACTTTCAATAACTCAACTCAGAAGCACACTTTCTCGCAGATGTCGATCTGCATCCTTGCAACTTCAGATACCAGACCCATGCGCTTCACTGTACTTCTCTGCATTAATGGCATGTTTTACTTTTTTTTAGCAGACAAGCCAAGGTCTTACTTCAGTCAGTATGAAAACAAAAAAAAGGAATAAAGCAGAACATGGACTAAAATCAAAGCACAGCCTGCAGTGTGTTTGCATACATGTGTGAGCTTGTGTGCTGCCTGAGACTGCTTGTCTTCTGTCAACAGCTGTGCTCAGTCTGTCCAACAGGAACTGTGTAGTCTCTCTTTCTCTCACAAACACACACACACACACACACACACACACACTGTAACATTCCCTCTTGCTTTGAAGACAGCAGCAGGCTCTGATCCCTGTCGCGTGAACAGTGCCAACCCAGTGCTCCTCTGGCTTAGGAAGGGCTAAACTGCTGCTTGGCCTCTCTGGCTGCGGATAAAATAGGTTGAGGATTGAACTTCACATCCCATCCTACTGTACTGGCTACCGTTAACATTGGTAATGTTTTAGGAGAAATACTGCCAGTTGTGTTGTACTGTAGTGTTGCAGCTGCTAAATGTTGTTTATTTTGTTGTTTTCTGGCTAAAATGTGTTGCCAATAAAACACTGAATGTTTGCACATCAAAGAAAATTAAATGTATTTGATATTTCACACTTCACTATTGTAAGATGAACCCGTGAAACAAAGTTCACAATTTATTTTCACTTGGAAGAAACGGGCCCTTAACTTATTTTGACCCCAGGTTTTCAGCTTTCCAAATCATCCTCCCTAGGAAGGAAGTTACAGATTTTATTGTTGTAGTCTGAATAATGTGACGTCGTATCCGTTCCGTATCCGTCAACCTAAACAAACTGCAGCGAGGAAGTACAAAACAGCGGAAGGTCCACCTTGATACGACTTGAACCCTCACATATTTGGGTTGCTGGACATGTTTTATAAATAATGCCTGACAATGACTGATATAAATTTGACTTCAGGACATCTCTGACTACAGACATGCTGAAAATCAAACATTTTACTGTAGTAATTTAGATATTTTTCAAATTAAAAGTCCCCAGAAGTGTATGATTCAACTTTTTCCCATGACCTAGTGTTAAAAAAGTTAACAAAAATAACAATAAATCGTAATTTCAAATCGCAATACATATTGAATTGGCACCCAAGTATCGTGATAGTATTGAATCAGGAGATAAGTGTCCCAGCCCTACTGTTTTCCACCTATGAATATTACATTCCTCATGTTGACCCTGTGTTGAAACTGCAGGAACAATTGTCATGTTTTTATCACTAGTTAAATAAAATAGAAATCTGAGTTAGTTAGTTACTCTCACAAGGTAGATTGAGTTCAGATGAGGAGATTTTTGGAGAATGCTTAGTAGTTATTGTCCTTTATTGTACTTTATCACAGCTTGATCTTGATCATGACTACAAGGGAAAGCTCCATCACTTGTCTTTGACCCTGTGAGTTCTTTCTGTCACCCTATTTGGTAGAAGATTACTTCTGCCTTCCCTCCTTTAGAAGTATCTAAACATTCACTATAGTTGAATTTGTAACTTCCCTCATGCACTTTTCCTTAGATTCAAACACATCTTGCAAACAAGAAATAGATGCCAAACACATGTAAAGCCTCAAAACTTCTGTTAGAGGACCAGCACTCTTCACTGGACCAAACACTTTATCTGTACTACACTGTATGTAAAACCAAATGTACAGTGTGTGAACAGGTGCTCTTTGTAATCCTCGTTAGGCAGCAGCATATGCCAACCTGTTCTTTTCAGAACGGCAGCCAGGAGAAGTCAGAGCGAAGAAGCGCTAAGCTGCCCCTGTTCCTCATTCCCTGCCTCTCCTCTCTGTTATCTCGTGCCACTATAGTGTCCTACTGATCAGTGACGCGCACAGAAGGTTCATCCGTCCGCTGCCAGATACAAGATGCATGTCAGTCCATATTTAGAATCCTTTTGAGTCAGGATATAATTAGGGCTGTGTATTGGCAAGAATCTGGCGATACGATACGTATCATGATACAGGGTTAACGATTCAATATATTGTGAAATATTGAATACTGTAAGCAAGGCGATATATTGCGATCTAATTTTAGGAAAACGGTCACAGTATAAAGAACACACCACCATATGTATAAAATCTGAGTAAAAGAAAGTCACTATGTGAAATGGCTACTATGGGGACTAACATCATTACACATGAATACAATTGGACTCATTGGATCCACAAGAATCTCAGCTTTCCAGTGATACCCAATTTATGCAATTCTAAAAGTGTTTAGGGACCCCAGTATGCAGAAGTATTCGAACCCACCATTTTAGAATAGGCAAAAATAACTGTAAAAATAGGCATTTATACTGCATTCAAAACACGACTTGGTTTTTTTTCTGTAAAGGGGAGACTCGTGGGTACCCATAGAACCCATTTTCATTCACATATCTTGAGGTCAGAGGTCAAGGGACCCCTTTGAAAATGGCCATACCAGTTTTTCCTCGCCAAAATGTAGCGTAACTTTGGAGAGTTATTTAGCCTCCTTCGCAACATGCATGTATGGCATGGTTACCAGTTGGTACCGATGGATTCCTTAGGATTCTATGTATTTTTAAAAGTTTAATTGAAAATCGATACAGCATTTTGGAGAATCGATACATTATCACAAAACATAATGTCGCGATGCTCATGTGTATCAATATTTTTCTTACACCCCTAGATATAATTATTATTTATTTTCAAGGTTAATGTCATTTGCACACAACACTTCTAATATCAGTTCTCTATTTCAAGAAAAAGAAAGTCATAATGCCTTCCTTATATATGTATGAGTTCAGCTGAAAATAAGATTTGAGTTGTGGATGTTGTGGATTAGCAGAACGTCCGCAATGAGTCAGTCGTCATTAATTAATCAATCCTGAATTGATTGTGATGCCGAAACTGACGTCACTGATCCCAGCACTGCAGCTCAGGCAGGATCCAGTTTTGCCTCTAATGTTGCAGGCTTAGACTCCCAAGCAGCAGACACACCGCTCTGCTTTTTCACAGCGCTGGTTGAATATTCTTAACATTTCATCTCCCTGAAGATGATTCCTCAGGCATTAGAGATACAGATATCTACTGTACTTGGTGTCTTTAAATGATTCATTCGCTTATCAGCTGGTGTGCCGAGAGTCATGCACGAGTCTGTTTGTGTTTATCTGATGGTGTGTGTGTGTGTGTGAGTGTGAGAGCAGAAGGTAAAGAAGATAAAGAGCACAAGCACCTATAGTCTCGACATTTTGAATGTACAGTACAGCATGCAATATATGTGCATTTTTACATGTATGTGAGTGCACATTTACACTATGTGTATGTGTGTGTGTGTGTGTGTGTGTGTGTGTGTGTGCATCTGCGTGCATCATGTCAAATGGTGTTTAATCTCAGTGAGGGACTATCCAGATACTCCGATCAAAGAGCTGCTCCACAATTGCTCACTCTCTTATGTGTACTCTGTAATCACAAACTTCTGACACTAAAACGTGGTGAAGGTTATGGTACTGCTCTAGTAGGTCACAGGGAAGTCTTTTTTACTCTTTATTTCCTTTATTAAACTTCCTTCCTCTATTTTTTTGTGTCTCTTTTTAGATTGCTCTCTTCCAAAATGCGACTCCAAACTGGATGGCCCAGGTCAAACCTCAGGTAAGTCTGATTGTCACACAGTCATGGGGAACCAATTAGGAATCTCCTTCCAGAGCAGGACGTATGCACATGATCTGTTTATTGCCCGTGCTAAACATCCCTGTTTGTGTGTTTTGTCGGTCATGTCAGGGATTGATTAGGAAAAGGGTTGCACTTAATCTTATTTGTCCAGTATCCAAATAGAATTTCAGTTGAATTTTGGAACCAAGGATTTTCATGTTAAGGGGAAGCTTAACAGAAGAGGAGAACGTCTGTTGCAGGAAAAGCAAGGCTGAAATGCTCTCCAGTTCACCAGTGTCACTCACATACTGTATGTATTTATGTAAGTCAGAGGGAGACTGAGCTGAAACATGAAGAACACCATGTACCATGCCCACTTTAAGTAAAATAGTGTGTTCCATCAAAGCTCTACTGCGTTGAATCCCATTAGACTCAAGCTCTTCTGTGGCATCAGCTAGCAACCATGACCTTGTGGGTTCAAATCCCTAATACCCCCTAGGACCTACATACTAAAAATACACCAAGTCACTCTCTCCAGGGTGAGATGTTTTTGGGTATAAACAGGGCAGTTAAGTGGCCCTTATGAACAAATGAATGTGGGCCTGGTTCCCTGGCCATAGATTATTCAGTTTAAAGCTGAAGTAGGCGAGATTGGAGCAAATATGATTCAAAAAAGTTATTTTTATAAAACGGTCGAAAGCCGGCTGTCAATCACTCTGAACTCCGACCAAACGGTCAAACTAGGCAGCGCTGATCAAATATGAATCAATATTATGTTACGTTAATGCCTATGTCCCACCTCAAATGTTTTCAGAAACATCTTGTAGTGTACGGTTTAGCTGTAAAATGAGAAAGTCTGTGACGCGGCCGCCATTGTAAAATCTGGTGAAGGAACGCCAAGTTCCGGTCACATGACCGGAGCGCGGCCAATAGGAGTGCTCTCTCAATGAAATGACCTGTGATTGGTCAAAGTCTCCCGTCACGGGCTCGATTTTTTAAAGCCTGAAAACAGAGCCATGAGGAGGTGCAGAAGTCTAGTTATCTCTCAGAACACTTGAATTACAATATGCTGAAAGGTTATTATGGAATTTCTGCCTTTGGAATATACTGCCTACTGCAGGTTTAATCTCCCATCGACTAAAATGCATCGTACGTGTTTGGAAATTTTGATTTAAATTGAAAGGCTTGGTGTAATCTGTGCCAGGAAAGCTGGCATACAGTGGCAGAAAGTACGTTTGAGTTGTCATACCAAGAGTGAACACAAAAAACTATTTTAAAGATTCTCTTTCTGCATGTCATGTAAGCGTTGCAGTATTAGACTGAAGCCAGAGGAGAGTGTCAGGGATGGATGGGACACACACATCAATTGTTGTGATCTCTCAGCAAACATCAGTAGATTGTGTTCTATTTAGCTCTTCGAGTCCCATGTGGTTGACACAGTTTTGACCTGATGTTTTCCAATTGGGTCATTCAGGGATGAAGATTTTACAAGACTGTTTTCAATTGACAGCTTGGCTTATTATTCCTACTTGCCAAATTTTGAATGGGCGTCAATGGGAAATGATTGGGACATGCCAGCCAAATCCTGTGCACAGGCCTTTTGCCCAAAAAGCCTTGGAAGTTCATCCCTGAAATCCCCAAAAATGAAAGCTTCAGTGGTGTCTTTGTATATTTCTGTTGGAATCGGGCAGACGTTCACGAGCTGCTCACAGTGAATCAGAGTAATCGGGTTGTACTTGCCATTTATGGCTGATTTCAGACCCGTTCTTTTCCTGTCCATTGTTCATTTTCAATTACCCCACAAAATTAACTTTCTGAATTAAGTGTCGATTTAGCAAATTGCCTGAAGCATTCCGTTGCACTGTAACGTGAAATTGCAGGTGTGCAAAGTCCTCTTGGAAAAAAATGAAGACTAATGCATCTTTCACTTACTTATTAGCTGATCTGGCACATTCTAAACATGAAGTGTGCTGTAGGCCAAAACAGAACATTTATTATTTGTCCTTGTGTGAGTGAAGGACATGTGTGGTTTGTCTGAGTGTGTGTGGATGAGTATACCCCCTCAGCAAGGCTGACTAAATATTAAAATATATACACAGATTTTCTGGCTATTTTGTTCCCTAAGTGTGAAAGTATTTATGATGTGTTTGCCTGCTCCCGACCATCATGTATGCCTTTTCAGAGTTTCCTTCTCCTTTTTCTACAATAGCTGCACATGCTCGTCCATATTGTTGTGAATTTTTGGTCTTGCCTCCATGAGATGTGCTGGTTTTAGATTCGTTGTTGCTTCCTTTCAAAGGATTTGACATAACCTCAACTGGGTATTTCCTGTTTTTTAAGCTAAACTTGGCTTGTTTGGCCAACATGTTTTTGAGAAACATTGGACTTTTCAGGGCTTAGTTTTGTTTTGTTCACAACTCTGTGTACTGGTGGGAACTCAAAGCTGTGTGTGTATAGAGAGACTGACTTTTCTATGCGGGTTGATGAGTTAGCAATATTGTATGACAAGGTATCCTGATATAGAAAATAATGGTTGAAGCGAGGTGAAGAATGCCAGAGAGTTGTCACCAAGTCAAATCAATTAGTTTAACCAAACGCAGCTCATATTGTTTCTATGGTTACTTGCAGCCCTATATAGGCTGAGCAATGGCTTAGTGAATCTGTGATTACACTGCTAGAATCTGTTGGCCAAAACAAAGCTACAGTAGGCAGTACTAGATAACTTGCCCAGAATTGAAACAATACATAGAGACATTTCTGATACAACTGCAACAAGTCTTGATGTGCAGGTTTTATCATTATACATATGGCTAAAAAGAAAAGGAAAGATGATGAGTGAAGCATTACGATCGGTGGTCCCAGACTAATGATGTAGGTTTATGGTGTTAGGTGAAAGTACAAATAGAAATCATGCTCAGAGCTGGTAGCCTGTAGGCCTTACTGTACAGTGCTGAGTGATGTCTGGGCGTCTCTAGATTCAGCCCTGTACCAACTTCAACCTTTCTACCCACATCAACCTGCCTCTCTTGCTGATGTGTCAGCACTCATCTGTTCTGCTCATGTCACATAGTGCCACAGGGGCCTTGCATCTAAATATGGACACTTTCATTTTACACACACACACACACTTAACACAGTGTATTAATCATGATAAATATGCATTAATTTGAAGTTGCACTACATTACCATATCTAAAACTGGATGACCTCTGGACATGCAATCAGACTATAGCTCGCACACATTTTAATAAGTACATGTGATTGATAGAGGAGAAAATGAAAAAAGCCTATAATCTGGATGTGTTTTGTAGAATACACTTAACCACCAAAATCACAAGTGTCCCAAAAAACACTGTTGGCCTGCATATGGATTTACAGACTAAGCATGCTTAGAGTAAATAGTTGGACAGCTCCCCAGATATGCTCTCGCTCTCAGTCCAAGATAATCTGCAACAGTAGCCAACTGCCTGATCAGTTAGGATGATTCTGATCTCTTGCTGTACTGATAATGCTTAGCATGCAAAGTATGGTGAATTAGATGAGAGCAATTTGCAGTCCTTGTCTTACTGGCGGAAAATAGATGAATATTTGAACATGGGCAGAGAGAGAGAGAGATAGATGGGGAGCCCTCTCCTCTCCTCTCCTCTCCTCTCCTCTCCTCTCCTCTCATCTCCTCTCCTCCTCTCCTCTCCTCTCCTCTCCTCCATATGTTTCTGTTCAGTTTAATTCAGCTGTGAACTCAGTCTCTCATCTGTGCCCATACTGAGCTCGCTGTGTGGTTCCTATTGAATTGGGCTTTGAATGCTAACCATGTGCACTGCGGGTAGACAAGCAGGCAGGCATGCTCACTCAGTCATACTCACACACACATACACACACTTCTAAGCAGTGGAGGAAGTGGTTTTCTCTGGAGTTCATTGGATTTTGTTTTTTTTATTCTCCCCTGCAGAGGCCAGGGTGGGGAAGACTAAACTCTATATGGTGTTTGTGGATGTGGTTGTGTGTGTGTGTGTGTGTTTGAGTGAACTTTGTTTACTCACTCTCTCTTTCTTTCCCTCTTTTCTCTCTTGTTCCAGATCTTTTTTCTCTCTCCCTCAGGTGCTTTCTCTATTTTTCACCTCTGTATTGTGATTTTTTTTTTTACGTCTTTGAAATACATTTTTTAATGCCAGAATCAATTTATTTGCTTCATTTGAGTCTATGCGGAGTTACCACTTTTATTGTTATATAGTATAGTCTGAGTAACGTGATATCATATCCGTTCCGTATCCGTCACCAAAACAAACCACAGCGAGCCGAAACGAGAAAATAGAAAACGGCGGAGAATCTGCGCGGATACGACCTGCACCCTCACATGTTAAATCCAAAGTGGTTAACACTACACATCCAGTAAAGAATGGAAACACTTGTGGTTTTACACATTGCCAGGAAAAGCAGAGCTAGACATCACGGCTAAAGCTGCATGCTAACTCTGTCATGGACAGGAAACGTTGCGGTCAAGACAGCCGTCACTCGCATGTTCGTGGTCAAATCAGCCGACGCTACAACTGTAGAGCACCCATATACTGACATTTATGTGAAATGCATTCAAAAGGCCCTGATGGAGCTGACCATGGATGTATAAAGAGAACGGAGCTAACGGCAGAGCTAGAAAAGGACTTGGCGAAGTTATCGGAAGTATGCACGTGTGACTATGTCTGGTTTTCAAAATAAGGTGTTAACAAAGGGAACTGTATATACAAAATATATGGAAATAAGATTGATTGGATTATATTCACCAGAAGTATAACACATTAATTTCCCTTATTAATTAAAAAGAAAATGTCACTAATTTGTGAGGGAAACGTCTTTATTCTTTGATTTTTGGATTGCTGGAAAAAAAAATATCCCTGACAATGACTGATATATTTGACTTCAGGACATCTCAGACTATATACATGCTGAAAATCAATCATATTTTCCACAGTAAACATTTTCCCATGGTCTAGTGTTAAAAAAGTTAACAAAAATCGCAATAAATCTTAATATTGAATCGCAATACTTGTAGAATCGCAATACTTAAAAATCGCAAAATACATTTCGAATCGGCACTAGGTGTATCATCCCAGCCCTTATCATTTGTGACATGTATGCAGAGAAATATAAAATGGGAGCAACCAAAGCTCATAACAATGGTGAAAACAGGCAGATGATGGAGGAAAGAAATAAGTTGAAACATATACTGTACATTATATAGCTATAATTTAGGCTACAGTTCCATATCCTTTCCTCTACAGCACATGAGGTGTGTGTTTAAGATCACAGCTTAACCAAGAGGTTGGCTGAACTTCATTTGAACTTTGCTTGCATAAAAGCACACGGTTAGACAAGGTGCTGTCACCTACTTTGCATGCATGCACACCGACCATAATTTGCATGGAGGAGGCATGTATTATGTACAAGCTCTGACCATCCACCTTGTGTCTACAAAAGAGTGTGTGATCACAGTTTACAACTGAGAGTTCTCAGTGAAGCTTGTACTGTAGCACTGTGGGAAAAAGGAGTTTACATAGTAGTCTGAGGTTGGCAGCAGGTCTTGCACTGTAATAGGACAACTTACTGCATGGTTAAGCTTGGCAGGTAAATTGTGAGACTTCATTATGTATTTACGACTATGGGAAAGGGACATTGCAAAGTGTCCAATTACATGACAAGTTGTCAATATTATCTTGTTTTGATGTTTTTCTTTTCTTTCATTTATAATTGGATTGCAACATTTCCAATAAGTCTGGAAAGTTGTTTCAAAGTTTTAAAAAGACAAAATTCTTCATGACAGCTGCAATTTTGGAAATCCCTCTCTCTCACACACACACAGAGGAGATGGGATGAAAGAGAGGGAAGCAAGTTGGACGTCCTGTGGTGTCTTACACGGAGACAGCTGGACTCGGTGCCGAGTGTGTTTGTGTGCACCTTTGTGTGTCTCTGTGCATGCAGTTCATTCCGTTGTGCACGTGGATGTGTTCATCCTGACCTCTGTGTGTGTGCCTTTTGCCTGTTTGTGTGTATGGATATGTGTGTGTGTTCGCGCAAACGTCCTTAATTGGATCATGCTGTGGAACACTGGCTGTGTTGGTTTTAGAAAGAGCACAGCTTGCATCCTCCTGTCACAGGATATCAACATAATGATATCTGTTTAGCCAAGTAATATTTCCTGTGGCTGCAAATAACAAGAAGATCAAATCCAAAAAAGGGTTGGTGGAGAAAAATCTGCAAACTTTCTTTGTCCAAACACCACGTCAGTTCATTTAACTGGAGTTTTTCTTAATAAATTACATCAATTTACTTATTAAATTGCACATTGTTTGCTTTTATGTCACTGAATAATGGTGTTTGGACACAGCTTTAAATTTCTAAATAACTGCATATAAAAAGGGTGGGACTATTTTATTGGAGTATTAAATTTAATTACTGTATCAAAAACTGTGTCATGTAATCAGAATTTTCTAATTAACGTCATACTGATTAAAAAATGATGTGAAATGGGTTTCCTGGCTAATAGGCTTTGACTCACAGCCCCAAATTCCACAATGCTTGCCATTGTTTATCTCTGCAATGCAAAAACGTAAAAGAAAGCATCCACTGGTCAAAGAATAAATATTAATATTGTTTTATTTATCCCAACTTGATTATTCAAAGGCATCAAATAACTACACACATTGCAAAATAAATCATATATGACACATGATCTAGAATAAGGCCTTAGGCAGACACACAATAATACACACAATATACTTACTTGCACAGTCAAACACCTTCAGTGATGCCAACCAAGCACCAACACCACTAATCAGGTTCACCAATAATGATTTTCCTCATCACCATGCACAGCTGATCCCGGCCTTCCATATACAAACACACGCATTAAGTACATAAATACACCACCATGCTGTATGCTAATGGGCTCCATCTGTTGTAAACTGCATTTTCCCTGAAGTCAAGACAATGTGTTCCTCTGCACCGTCGACATCAGATTCACTGTATCACAATCTCGTCTCGCTGCAAGACTTGATGTTAATAGTAGTAATAAAAGTGATAATATCTTATGGCTGTTACACATGAGCAGCGTTTGGATAAAATATAGGTGAGCAGCGTAATTTAAATCTCCCTCTTTCCATCTTTTACCTCTCCTCTTTACCTCTCTCTCTCTCTCTCCCTCCTCTCTTCTTCATTTACCTTCCTCCCCCTCCAACCCTCATATCATTCCTATTTCCCACATCATCATCTTTGTCCTCTCTCTCTCTCTCTCTCTCTCTCTCTCCGACCCCGGTCTTTTCCTGGAGAGCACTGATGCATAGGAAAGCAAGGTTCCGCTCCATCACCCGTCCAATCGCCATCAACCTCTCCCCCCGTACACCAGCCAATCGCTCGCTAGAGATGGCCAACGGGGGAGGGGCTAAGCATGAAGGGAGGGGGGCGTTGTGTGTGTGTGCTGGTCGCTCCTTGACTCGAGGGATATAAAGGATGCTTTGCTGCTCCAGGGACAAGGGGAATATCACCATAACGATGGATGTATTCGCTGTTTTCAGATGGTTGTGCTGCTGCAGGAGCGATGCTAACTTATACTAAAGAAATGATACCAGAATGATTTCCATTCATTCATTCAAAAGATGAAATGGGGCATGATGTTGGATCGTGTGATAGGATTGTCACATCTGTGCAAATACAGTAAAGTGATTTGGATATATTTTCATGCTAAAATACTATAGATAAATGTTTGATCCAGAGCTGCAGTGTGGCAGTTTGACACTAGATATCCATGCACATGGAGTGGAACTAATACTGATTTTTTTGACTTGGATTGATTAACACCCTGTGTGTAACACGTAATGACGGTGTTTACTTGCAGTGTTGATGATGGAGAAGAACCCAGGGGGTAAAGGCTGTGATTCTTACAAGCATTTTGGAAGCTTGTATGTGGATGGAAACGCTGCTGTGCTGTCATGTCGCTTAGCTTAAGTGGTCAGTTGACTATTTTTTTTAGTGCAGAGGGAGCAGACACGAGCTGAAGACATGTCCATCCAGATCCTGTCCGCTGATCCTTGTAAGTATTATATGATTTACAAGGCAAATCTGAATTATTTAACATTAGACAGTGGACAAAGTCACACAGCAACAGTGAGGCAAGGCCACATTATTTTTACTTTGAAATGTTATATATGTTTCTGTGTGTGTGAGTGTGTTTCTTTGGGTTTATGAGTGTGTGTGTGTGTGTGTGTGTGTGTGTGTGTGTGTGTGTGTGTGTGTGTTCACAACCACATACTTAATGTGCATTTTAAAATGCAGTTAAACCTGCAGTAGGCAGAATGTTTTTGGCATCATTGGGCAAAAAAATCCATAATAACCTTTCAGCATATTGTAATTCAAGTGTTCTGAGAGAAAACTAGACTTCTGCACCTCCTCATGGCTCTGTTTTCAGGCTTTATAAAATCTAGCCTGTGACGGGAGACTTTGGCCAATTACAGGTCGTTTCAGAGAGAGAGCGTTCCTATTGGTTGTTCATTCAATGGAGGCAGCTGTCAATCACTCATTAACTACGATCAAACGGTCAAACTAGGCAGCGCTGATCAAATATGAATCAATATTCTGTTGCTGTAATGCCTATTTCTCACCTCAGATGTTTTCAGAAACATCTTGTAGTGTACTGTTTAGCAAAATAAGAAAGTTTGCTCCGGCTGGTGGGCGGTGCTTGGTATTTCCTCAACTGATGTCAACATGGCTGGCGGGTCACAAACTTTCTCATTTTACAACTAAACAGTACACTACAAGATGTTTCTGAAAACATTTGAGGTGAGACATAGGCATTACAGCAACAGAATATTGATACATATTTGATCAACGGTGCCTAGTTTGACCGTTCGATCGGAGTTCGCGAGTGATTGACAGCTGCTCAGAGACAGCAGCTGGACAGCAGACTCCAGCTCGGCTCTGATTGGTTGTTTTCCTCCAGCCCGTGAAATCTTGCACATGCCATTAGAAACACTGGAGGACACAGAGAAACATGATTTTTTTCAGATTACCTGTCTCATGCACAACTCTCAGGATATAGTGAGTTTTATGAAAAATAACTTTTTTTAATCCTATTTGCTCCATTTCTACCCACTGCAGCTTTAATGTGCATTTTAAAGTGCATTAATGCGTGTTGTATTACCCCGCAACATGATAATGCATTCATCATATTGTTGGTGATACTTGTATAGTCGAATGACAGCGTTTGGCTCGCCGTAAACTCTCCTCTGTACTTAGAGCTATTTCTTGACAGCATCACAACTCTCTATTTTTGGTCTGCAAGCTAAACTAATGAATGCATGCGAGTCATGTGGTCTCACTTCTCCTCCTGCAAAGGTTTGTGTTTACATGGAGGGGGGTGTAACCACCAGAGGAGCTATCATTGGCTTGGGTAGCATCATTCTGCCAGTGGTTCTGCAGCATAAAAGACAAACACATATGTTGCTGTATTCTTGAAGTGAAAGACCTCCCAGAACCATAGATCACCGAGCGAAGACATGGACCTTTGAAATCGACAACATTGTGCCTATGTAACTTTTGCTGAGCTGTGGCCACTATGGCCATTAGTGACACTTATGCTTTGGCCTAGCGGGAGTCATCTCAGACCGCATGGCTTGCAATACACTGGCGTGAACCCTGGTATCGGATCGGTGCATAGACTGGCGTACTCACCGATACACGATCCTGAATTTTGGGCAGTATCGGACACATTTCCGATATTGTCTCATCGGCTTCCCTGCACTTTGTTGCTCATCTTCCTCTACTGTTATATATTTAACAAGGTTCAATGATTAAAGGACAACACCTTGTACCTCTTTAACAAACAAGTAAACACGTCTGCCTTCAGTGTAGAACACACAGTTTCCCTTTATCTCTGAAATAGCTCCAGATTTTCTACTTGACACTACAGTTTGATGTCTTAAATTCTCTGGTTCTGCATCTTGGGAAACGGTAGTTCATTTTCACAAATCATGATGAACATGTTTTAGACCGTGTAATCTAAAATAACTCTCAAATCCAGTGTTATTGTTCTTCGTGTAATACAATTCCAATGCACATTTAATCTGATCACACAGGGATTGAAGAACGAATTGAGTCTAAGATTTCACCCATTCTCTCCCCTTATCCCTGATTATCTCATATGACATGTGAACAATGAGTCATTTTGGTGCGTTTTCTAATCAATGTTGATGTAATCTTGTGGCCAATATTGGCCATTGAATTGGTTAAAGTAATTTTATGAATCTTGCTGATAATTGAGAGATTAACAGACAAGAAGTTGGAGAGTTTGGGATTATGAAGCAATGTGTGTTCGTTAGGGGACTGGAGAGAAAATTAATGAAAATAATTAACTGAAACAGTTTGAAGTGACGCATTCTCTGTAAAGAATCACCACTTGTTCCAGAGCCTCTTTTCTCTAGCACTTCATAACCTTCACTTCATCCTGAAATTGAATGAGAAGTTGGCTTGTTGTCCTCGGTTGGTCAATTAGGTGTTAATTTGAGTGTTGGAGCTGACATGGCCTTACTCATAGTATGACGTTTGCTTTGGCCCACTCTCCAGGTGTGTGGCTTGTAAATTGTGGTCAAATTGGGCCTATTTAACCTCCTAAGCCCTAGGGTGCTGGAAGGTGTGGTTCGCCTCGACAGACATGCCCAAAATAAATCAAGAATAGCTCCACAACTACCAGGTCTATATGCATGATCTTGGTCTCTATGGATAGGTAAGACCTCAGAGAATTCTTCCCCAGTGTAATTAACATTGTGACTGTTACTATAACTGAGTGAATTATGATGAACCAAAGGAAGAATTAACATTTTTATTCTCGCCTAAAATGTTTTCTAGATTAGACAGTGGATAACACCATTATAGCAATGATGCCATGCACAGAGATGCCACTGAATTCAATCAGCAACTCCTTGACTACAACTGTGCCCAAAGCAGATATAAATAACACAAAGCACATAGATTCTACAAAGGTTCTCGTAAGGATAGGACCAGGCGGACTCTCCATTTGGCCACTTGGATACCCAAAGTGTGCCAAATGGGTTTTCTACCTCTTGAACGGGAATCTGGCTATAAAATACTACTGATATCCACTACAGGAGGCTATGTGCACACAATGGAGCCTTTGGCCATGACATTTACCCTGTGCATCATCACATTCTACCATTGTGCACAGTATAAAATCAATAAAAAGCAACTCAATTTTAACTAAGCAACTAAGCATTAACTAAGCATTTTATTGAGTTTTTAAAGGCAGTGTTTTAACACACACGGGTACCAGGTTCGTCGGGTAAAAGACGCTATATCAGGGCAAAAGCTAAATATATAATAATCTGTTTAAACTGTGCACTTGAAACTGTAGTCAGCTGATAATTTTATAGAGAAGAAGATATGGAGGAAACGAAGAAAATATTGTGTCAGAGAGAGAATATTTGCTGCTATGGACTGTTATATCTGGCTGGCCAACCTTGTAGTGGAAACCATTGAATTCACTTGTTATTCTCTCAAGGCATGAGTAGCTTCATCCGTCAGGCTAAGCAGTTCATACTTTATAAGATTAGCAGCCGATTTCATGATCCCTAAATAAGGTGTTTTTAAAAAGTTTATTAGAATATTCCACATCACTGCAAATACCAGCACTGTTTTAAGCTATACATTGTACAAACTGTTTGTTAGTCTAGCACTCAAACACTAGAACTGCATCCTGAGGTGAATAAATTAGAAAATAATCCTTTTTCTCTCTTTCCCATTGACACCCTGAACCCTTCTCTACTGTGAGAGATGAGCTTCTTGGCCGTGAAAAAATTGTGTAGTGACCCATAAGCATTTAATATTTAAGTAGCCTGTCAATATGGATTCATCTGCAGCTGGATGATGGGAATATTAGGGGTCAGGAACGTTGGGAATGCTTCCTTCCTTTGGATTCTTATTGCTTGTCTCTTATTCTGCTATTTGGGATGAAGAGGTTTAAGATAATGTCGGTGTAACTGCACCGATTCTCAAAGCAGATGCTCTATTAATAATGGTCAGCCACATAATTAAATGATTTTTCCCCCTTTATTTTCCCTCTCAGGTGTTTGACATGGCTGTTGATGCCAGTAAGATGTGGCAGATTAATGAGCCGTCAGTGTTCCCAACCAGATAGGAAGTGCTGACAGGATTTAATTTATGAATGAATTATTTTGTGTGTCCATGAAACTGTTTTACTGATGAGAGTATTTAGTGACCCCTACTGTGTGAGACAAAGAGTGCAGGGAGTTAGTATCTAAATACAGTCCTCTCTCTCCTCAGAGTAATGTTGCCACTCGGTGCTGTTTGTGATTTATTTGCATTTTATTCACAGTGCATAGCTATCACATTTATTCGTAATTCCCATAGAAAGATCATGCAGATAAAAACGGAAAGTATAACATGACTATGTATGGTATCCTATCTATATGCAGTCGGGGTGGAGTCTGGATTCAGATGTGGTTCTTTGTTGTTTGCTCGGAGTTCAGGCCCCAAAGTCATAAAAAGACCTACAATTAAATGGCTTGAAGAGAGCATCCTAAATTGGGAGCAGACACAAACCAGTCTGAAGTAATGTTTGCTCCTCTCTTTTTCTCCATTCCTGTCTTTACTTCTCATTTTTCTCACCTCTATCTGCATTCCCTGTCTCTCTCAGCCTCCCCTTTTCCTCTTGCAGGATGTTAAGAAAGTAAGACACTTGGGAGCCTCAACAAAATATGAAAGTAACTACGAGATTCGATTTGGAACTGCTCAGCAGTCTAAATTGGTGTAAAATATTTCCCTCTGTAAAAGCACTGTTGTAAATCAAATGGCAAGTTGCATGCAAACACACTCCCACGAGTAAGCACAGCTTATGTACTTCTTTATGTTGTTATTTTGGCACTGCAACACATACTTTTGTGCACATGGAATTGAGTGTTTTACATTAGGCACAGTAAGGTTTCTGTGGTGTAATGATTGGAGCAGAGAGCAAACACGTAACCTGTTTTGTCCCCTTAGTGACCACTGGCCACTCTATCGGGGTGTTTGTGCACGCATGCATGTGTGTATCCATGCATGTAAGTCAGATGTTCCATCCGAGAGAGAGAGTCCCGTGGCTCGCTGTTTGCATAAGCCAGTTGTTTTCAGGTCCGTAATAACAATGGATAGCCATGGGATCCACTAGCCGCCTCCTGGCTGTGGAGCCACAGCCTGTAGTTCCCTGTCTGCTGTGGATGTACTCAACAGGACATTGTCTTTGTCGAGGTCAAGTCTAGTGAAAAATCTATTCACAGAGGAATGGAGTGACGGAGAGACAGTCAGAAGGGGGGAGATGAGGAGAGGAAGGGTCGGGTTGGAAATGACTGGAGAAGCAGTCAAGTTGCACAACAGTTCGTGAAATAGTCACAAAATGTAATGTATTGATTCGTGTACATACAATAGATACGTAGAGGAGGTCGGGGTGGATCGGTGGGTCAAAAAACACAGGACTTTTGTCCAGGAGACCGGTGTTCGTGTCCTGTGTGAAACCACAAGTCAAAGTTGATTTATTTGTCACGTAACTTCCGTACTTAAGTTACGGCACTTCCAGAATTATTTTAACCCAAACCACAATCTTTTACCTTACTAAGTAGTATTGTTACCTAAGCCTAACCAAGTCGATCTATTCCTAAACCTAACTAAGTAGTTTTATTTTGAAAACACTCGACCGGAAAGTGACACATGCGTCACGTGTTGCTGAAAGTCGTGCTGAGCGGCACGAAAAATAAAAGAGGGAAATTCGAACACGAATCGAATAGATTCAATTTTGTGACTATTTCACGAACTGCAGTGAAACTAGAGTATCGGAGAGGGCAAGAAGGGGTAAGAAACAAAGGAATAGAGCGGAAGGCACGGATGAGGAGAATGTGAGAAAGAGGGAGGGAGGATGATAACAGAGAATAGATGGAGAGGAGCAGTGGGTGACAGGAGAGGAGAAAGTGATGCATATGTACACCAGCAGCAACAATCCATCCACACAAACTCTCTCTGGATACATATACACCCACACACACACAGACGTAATAAAACAGTAATGTCCAGTACTACCAAAGGTCTGTGCATGTGTGTGTCTTTGTGTGTGTGTGTGTGTGTCTCCCTCTGGGAACTGGCTCTGACTGCTGAGCTTGTAAACAGGAACTCTCCTGCTTTTGGCAAAGCTGGAAGCCCTGCAGGTGCACACAAACACACATGCACACTGTCACACTAAAGACAATTGGATTCAGTAAGTTATTCTAGTTTTGGTCTGTTTGTTGGATTTGTTGAGACAGAAAACCACAGAGTTTGATTCCCTGTTTATCATTCAACACTCTGATAGAGGCATTCATTACAGATACTGTTCATACTTTTTTTTTTACAGTTCTGAGTGAGTTTTTGCTCATGCACTTTGGTTTTGTTTGTCTTTCCTTTTTATTCCAACAGCAACTGACACAGAAAAGAACACGTCACTGCTGGATTATTTTGAGCATCCCGGATATTTTTCTGTTGTTTACCATAGACAAGTTTTACTCCTCCTCCTGTTTGTACTCTCTCCACGAAGTCACACATTTCTGAAGTGCAGATTCCAGCGTCATCACAACACTTGTGTTAATGACTGCTTTTTAAGTTAATCATGTGTTCATTTTAAGTATTCCCTGAGGGTTGTAGGAGTAAATAATCCTATTATCAGAGCTCAGCTGTTGCTGCTGTCAGCTGAGGTCATGGTTTGGCTGACCTGACAGTTATGCTGTGAAATGGGTTGATGGTCCTTTATGTTTTGTCCCATGCAGGAACACACTTTTTAGATACTGTGTGTATGTGGCATTTTCTCCTTTTGTGGTGTACGGTGTTTGGCAAAAAAAAGTTGGAGTGCATTAGATTTCTCTCCAGCATTATCTGTTCATTTTTTATTGTGAGCTATCCGTCTTTCTCTCTCTCTGGTAATGCTTCCAAATGTTGCACAAGTTTGAAGTTAATTTGGGAAATTCGGGCAAAAACAAAATGTGAATCAGTTAGGGCTGTCAAAGTTAACGCAATAATAACGCATTAATGCAAATTTGTTTTAACACCTCTAATTTCTTTAACGCAGTAACGCAACTTGCGATTTTCTATGTTGTAGCGGGCTCAGTTTTAAAGCTAGAGTGAAGATACTGGCATCATATGAACGCTAAATTTTGGCAGGGAAAAACTGGCATGGCCGTTTTCAAAGGGGTCCCTTGACCTCTGACCTCTAGATATGTGAATGAAAATGGGTTCTATGGGTACCCACGAGTCTCCCCTTTACAGACATGCCCACTTTATGAAAATCACATGCAGTTTGGGGCAAGTCATAGTCAAGTCAACACACTGACAGCTGTTGTTTCCTGTTGAGTGTTGTTGATGTTGCTGTTGATGTTATAATTTAAGCATATTTTTTATGCTAAATGCAGTACCTGTGAGGGTTTCTGGACAATATCTGTCATTGTTTTGTGTTGTTAATTGACTTCCACTATTAAATATATACATACTGTATGTTTTCATAAAGCAAGCATATTTGCCCACTCCAATGTTGATAAGAGTATTAAATACTTCGCAAATCTCCCTTTAAAGTACATTTTGAACTGATAAAAAACGTGTTTAAATTAAATATATTAATCGATTGACAGCCCTAGAATCAGTGCATGTTCTCACCAACTATGTGAGAGAAAAAAACAGTTGGTGTGATAAGATTACTTATTCAGTTGAGCTCCAGTAAGTCTTAAAACATCTTGGCATTTTGTTGCTGCTTTCCACATAAGATGACTTGTGGTTGCTTTTAATGAATGGTTGCTTCCGTCACACGTGTATCCCGATAGAGAGGGCGGTGACAGTAAGGGCCCCTTGCCTCGACTCCTCGACACCTCTGCTCTTCTTGTTCTTTACTTTTTGTGGCTTTCTGGTGGCACAGAGGCACGTGATGTTTGAGGGGCAGCATGACATGAATGCTTTGTCTACCTTGTAAGCAGACTCTACAATGTCAACATGTACTTGAAAAATCTGTTTACTTCAATACGACTTCTCTTTTGTTGATATGCCCACTTTTTGTACGTGCAAAATTGAAAGTGCTCATAAACACAGGAGGACGGAGACATATCTTCCCTCTCTCTTTCTCTCGTCATCTCTCTCCCACTCTCTGACATCATCAGTTCAAGTCCCATCTGCTTTGGGCCATAACTGTCTAAAATGAATGAAGGACAGCTGACATGGTTTTGTCTCAAGCACTTTCTCTCCTTCCTCTTTCCTTCTCTGCCCTCTTTTCTTCTGAGGCAGTTAGTAACACAGGCGGACCACAGAGGCACGCACTCTCCTCACTCGCTCTCCCTTCTGCACCCTGCCTGTCAAGTGTAATTTGGTGCACTGTGGTTTATTGGCTTGGTTTTGTTGTGCAGCGGGACAATCGGAGCACGGTTTGGATGGAGGAAGCTGATGAATGGTGTTCCCTGAGCCGTACAAAGCGTCCTCCTCTCTACTTCATTGATGTGTTGATGCGACTCAGCTGGCTCCCCAGTGAGTTTGTACTGTATACTGTTGTGGGCTTACAAGCAGACAGATGCACATGGACGCTCAGCCCTGAAAAGGGCTTTTATGCTTTTTTATAGTGTCGATCCCTCTCACACTCACCACTTCTCTCAAGGTCTTTCTACTCTTTCTACTTTCTTCTATCTCTCTCTCTCTCTGCTACAGTAACTGGGCAACATGCAACAGTTAGACAGTGTATGACAGGCTTCTCTGAAGGCCACTGTGTTTTGGTGAAAAGAATATTACAGTCATCTTGATGGATTCATATTCTATTAGAAGTTAATAAAAGAAGACATAAAAGCAAATAAAGGTCAACATGCCTGGTTAACAAGGGGATAGAAACACACTGTTTAAAGTTAACTTCCAATGGAGACTTTGTGATATGGTGAGGCTATTAGGCTTGCGCCGGTAGTCGGTGTTATCGGTGTTACACGGTGTTCGGGCATACACCGATTACATTACTTGCCCACCGCGGCCATCGTTGTTTTGCTTTTTTTATAGAAATAAAAACCCATTTAGTTCATTTCCGCGTATCAGCGCCGTGTTATCAATACATAGTCGGACAAGTGAAAGCGTCTGCTCCGTACGGAGTCTTAGTACAGAGCAGCAGGAGTCAGATTTCACACACAGGATGAGAGAGAGAGTTGACAGACAAGGCGATGGCGGAGGATTTGGTGTCAAAGCAAAAAGCAAAAGCGCCTATTTGGCAATACTTCGGATTTAAACCAAATGCTATAAGGGAACCATAACGTTAATGAGGCAATCGCCGTGAGAAGGACGGAGCGTTCACAGCCGGTGTGCACGGCGCAGCCTCGCAGCGAAAGCTGGACCGGAGAGGCCAGACACACAGCCACCAGACGTTAAAGATCAAAATAAGCGCTGTACAGATATTGAGCATCATCTTTTCTTGTAAAATGTCCGGTGTAATCGGTAAAACACCTGTGTTGTCAGTGGGAAAATTTCCTCACCGTGACATCCCTAGAGGCTATATGTATAGAGGTTATTATAACACAGATGTAACATGTTATGCCGTTGCAAAATAAACAAACAAGTCATCTCCAGCTGCAAAGACCTGACCTATACTGCACAGTCACTCATCTGTTTGCATACCCCTTTCATCACAGCTGACTCCCCCCACCCCAACCCATGCCTCTTTCTCAGAGGTGACAATCCCCCTTAGTTATTTATTCCAACAGGATCATTCAGACATGTGACCCGGCCCGCTTGCATACACACACAGCAGGACAACTTTCAACTCACAGAGACAAGAGAGGGCTGTCAACTCTCACACACTGAGACAGGACATGAACTCAACGTAACGCAGTTAGCTTTCAGCTTCTTTGTGCTTGAATAATAACAATTTAATCCACTTTTTCAAAACCAGAGAACTTATTTGACACCTGGGGGATATAGATTATTTACGAGTTGCAGTTTATAACGCACAGGATCACCGCTTCTGGAAGCAAGTCGGTCACGTCGGTGCCCTTTGGATTGTTATCGGTGACACAGAACATGGCTAGTCTGACCATGTTCTTCCATTTCCACTACCTGGGCTTTCTCAGGGACAGGAAGGGTCGACTGACTATGGAACCATGTCAGACAGCTAACAAAGTTGGTAGGTGGTCCCAGAAAAGTGCTGTAGCGGGAATACTCTATAAAATGTGAATGCAAATATGCATCTTAATTATTTTTTAGGCATTTTTTGATTGAGTGTTTGTGAAAAATGTCGGCACAATGTATTGCGGCCTTCCTATTATGTCAACACTTTTCTATCAAGCTGCAGCTTGAGTGCTGATGTATGTTAATCAAGGGAGTTTTTAGTTGCTGGATCATGACTTTTTCTGGCCTTGCTTTTGAGCTCTCTGTCTCGTAAAGCCACTTTTAGAGCTTATCGGAGCTTTCCTCACAATTTGGAAAAAAATAATGGTAATCCCCCTTGACTTTTCCTTTGAGAGACAACAAAGACGCTTAATTTCCCTCTAGGAGTAAACAGTGAATGAGCTCTTTTGTTTGGTTCCCTCAGTTCAAAAGATGTTGGCTCCCAGTCAAGCAACTGTTTTTATGAAAGTGGATATGCATGAGGATTTGAATCAAATTTAGCCATGCTCACAAAAGGGGGAAACACTACGATAATTTGGTCTCAATGGACTTACGCACAGATGAAGATGTTGTTTGAGTGTTTTTTAGGTTTTATTGACGTCAAGATGGCGTAAAGGTTCAAATATAAAAGCTTTACACATGATTATAAATGAATGAACTAATAGTAAGCTTCAATAAATGTATTCTTTTGCAGAGCAGAGACCACTTTCTTTTTTTTTAAACAGTTCTAAAAATACTGTCAGAAGACTTATAATTCAAGACTTGTTGCAATTCATGTAAAAACGAGCTTCTGTTACATATTTGAAGAAAATAAGATGAATTTATTTCATTTTTTTCAGTAATCATCAGTAGTACATCTCATAATGTAGGTGAATACTCGCTGTGCTCTTGATAGACACACGTGTAAAGATGATAAGGAGGACATTATTTACATTAAGGGTCTTTAGGTGTCCCAGTGCAAAAGCTCACAGGGACCAACAGATTTTAAGTATTAGTCAGAGAGAAGATTACAACCAATCATTATTAAAGCCTATTTCAACCGCAAATCCACCAGCGACAACTGTTTGGCTTGCTTAACTTTTTTCCCTGTGAGTAGCTAGCCAGACACACAGGGGAGAAACTGTTTAATGCAAAGCAGCACTTGTTACTAAATCTTGTTTTGGGGAGGGGTTTGTGACATGGGGGGGACACAGCAAAGAAAAGCCGGTTGGTGAAGGCAAAAAGGAGCTGGCAGTGCCTTTGGCTTTCTGCAGCTCACTGGGTGGCAGGGCGTTGGCCAATATATGGCAAATTCGGTTGCCTACTCACCATACAACAATGGTCCGGTTAGAAAGCTGGAACTGGTAGGGTAATAGCCGCTATAGACCTGTGTAGGGTGTAGTGTAGGCCTAGATTGTTAGGGACAGTTCGGTGCTGGTTTTGGTTTACAATGGCAGTGCTGGATAACCACAGCTGGCAGTACGCCCAGGCTGGAAAAACCCTCATCAGACTCTCAGGTGGAGTATTCTCTATGATAAATATATTCTGTTGTTTTTATCAGAATCCTGTTTTGATTTCTAACAGTAGAAGTAATAAAACCGGGCGACTTAATGCGTACAACTGAAATGTCTGCATTCAAAAAACATGATCATGTTAACAACTTTAGAAGGATATTTAATATATGTGTTTTATTTACTGTAAACGTAATGCTAATATGATCAAGAACCTTATACCTCATTATATTTTGTTTGTGCTGATATTTTAGATATTTACGTTTTGCATTTTTTAAAAATCAATGTGACCTCAGCACTCTTGACAAACAGGACCTTAAGTAATAATTGCAGATTTCATATACTAAAATACAGTGGTATCTTCATCAGCTTGTACTGTATTTTGTTTCAAACATGTGAAAGTGATTAAAAACATTATAAGGCAAATTAGAAAAGTCTCCCCTTTATTTGCTGTAGAATTTAGAGAGAGAGGAGAGTCATCCCCCACTAATAAAACTAATAAACTAAATCACAGCCTGCAGCTTTCTAAACTCACTGCACTATGACCTCCTGGTTCTTACCTATTTTGTTTTCACAGACTAGCGTGGTCACAATATTGATACCGTTGAAATCAGTGGGAGATTTTGTATTTTTTCCATTTTTTTGTATCCAATAACTGCCTTTATCATGTGTGTGCTAGAAAAAACTGTAGAACAGTGAAGATTACAATTCCTATTACCTCATTTTTGCATTATAGTAAGTTATGACTGTAATTTGATAAGCATTTGAACTTTTTTATGCATGTGTAGAAACCACAACTCAGTGATGGATTCTTGCTTATTTTAAGGGAAATTATACAACCTTTATGTTTTGTTTTTTTCATTTGTGATCTCTTTGGATAGTTTATTAGTAATCCATGGGCCAAAGTCCCTGGTCTCCATCTGAGAAGACATAGGGGAGTGTATGATTTGATGACTGAATAACAGACTGCACCTACGCCTCTGCATGTGCTCATTTTGTGTCCTGGATACAAAATAGTATGGTTTAAAACATGCTGTTAGAAAAAGTCCTACTTTTAAAGTGCCTGGTGCAATGCAGCAGCATTATAGCAATTCCCAAGGGGACAAAATAACAGGAACACCTCACAATATAGTGCAAACCATATGCATTGCAGCAAATAATACTGTTACTAAGCATATAATGTTCATTTTTCCTTGAGGCTATGTCCGTGAGATTGTTGTTTTTATTTAAATTTGCAATTGGAGTTACACAAAATCCTGTAAAGTTGCTTTCAGTCAATGTTGCTGAGGCTGAGCTGTGACTTCTGTTCTTCTGTGATAGTGAAGTTTGCCTGAATAATATTAGCCTGTTGTATGTATGTGAGTTGTTTTATATTGGGCTTACTGTAAAATGCAAATCTCTGTAAAAGCTAAAAGCTGTATATTTGTGGTATGTTTGAGAGAATTTAGATGATGTTTCTAGGAAGTAACGGGGACACAGAATGCCACTATTATGCGTAACTGCCATAACTCATGCTTAGGGTGTCCTGTTTTCAGTTTATATGGGTCATTGTGCTCAGATTGTGCTGCACTGCACAGACACAAAACTCATTTAGTTGCAATAGGATATAAATAGGAAAAAAGTTATTTGTGGGGCATACTGTACAGCTTATGTTTACTGAATGTCGTCTAGCTAAAAACAAACAGTTTGTAAGCCTGCTAGCCATGGTAGATCTATGCCAGGTGGAGAAACAGGTCAGCTGGAAACATCAGACCTGGCTTTTACTTCCCTAAATACTCTGATCAGGTAGCTAGAATATACTC
>CAKALU010000039.1:0-27909 GCA_916700995.1 Hozukius guyotensis
AATCTAATAATGTTTGATCTAAATGGGTCATCGACACGCCATGACGGCCCTACATCTTTTGGGAAATCCCAGTCGGTATACAACACATACAAATGAGCGCTTTTACTATGCTATCAGAAAACTCTTTGAAGGGAAGGTGGTGAGGTTTAGACTGGAACGCAAACAAGAGCACCGAGCATGACAGATATGACAAAACAGAAGACAAATAATCAGATATGGAACAAGTGCAGTAAAGCAAAACAAAAAGCGTGCACAAGCTTGGGACATATTAAAGAATAACAAGAGCAGAAACATTTAAAATAAGCAGGTTACAGTTAGGTCACACAACAAAAGACAAACAGACAAGAACAATGCAAACATACAGTAGATGAGAGAGGGATTAAGAGAGTTTACAGCAGCGCAGGAAGGGGAACCGGTGGAAGGAGAGGAAATTACAACTAAATCAAACAAATCATGGTGGAATGAGAATTGCACTACACTTGCAGAATAAGGAAATGCGTGCATTTGATGTTATTTTATCAGGTGTGCAAAGTTTTTCAGTGCTGGTTGAAGTGGAAGTCACTATTAGTAAAGAGCACTTCAACTGCTAACACTGTCGTTTCCTTATGCAAAGGCATGAGCATATTTAGTGCAATGCAATACTATCTTTAATAGTGGATCTCAAACCAGCTGTTATCTCAGAAGTCAGAACAAGATAAAGTAGTTTCCACATGATCAAAAATAACCTCTTTTTTAGCAGCAAACAGAGAGGAATGTTTGATTTTTAGTATGTTTAGAATAGGAATGTCATGCGATTAAAATATTTAATCACAATTAATCGCATGATATAGTTAATCGTGATTAATCGCAAATTAATAGCATATTTGTTATCTGTTCAAAATGTACCTTAAAGAGAGATTTGTCAAGTATTTAATACTCTTATTAACATGGGAGTCGGCAGTAAGCAAATTTATGTATATATTTATTACTGGAAATCAATTAACAACACAAAACAATGACAAATATTGTCCAGAGGCCCTCACAGGTACTGCATTTAGCATAAAAAATATGCTCAAATCATAACATGGCAAACTCAAACCCAACAGGCAGCAACAGCTGTCAGTGTGCTGACTGCATGTCATAAAGTGGGCATGTCTGTAAAGGGTAGACTCGTGGGTACCCATAGAACCCATTTTTATTCACATATCTCGCTGTGAGAGGTCAAGGGGTCCCTTTGAAAACGGCCATGCCAATTTTTCCTTTTAAGTTTGGATCATTATTTAGCCTCCTCCACGACGAGCTAGTAGGTATCAATGGATTCCTTACATTTTCTAGTTTCATATGATGCCAGCATCTTTTACTCGATCTTTAAACTGAGCCCGCTCCAACCTGAAAATTGCAAGTTGTGTTAATGCGTTTAAGAAATTAGTAGCGTTAAAACAAATTTGCATTAGCGCGTTAACTTTGACAGCCCCTAATAATAATCAAATGTATTGATGAAGGTGTTTTCTGTAGGAAATATCTCTGTTAGGGCCCTCACATTTCAACAAAGAGGTCAGAGGTCAGATTAGCTGGAGGGAGAAACTGTGTTCTACTCGGGGACCAACACATGTTAAACATATTACTAAACTCAGGCTCTTAATGTGAGAGTCACCTCTCACAAGGCCAACACTGCCACCATGAGTTTAAATATATGCAATATTTAGAATATTTTTGCTAGTTTACCTTGCTGTGAGACAGCTATACAGTCTATGTTTCCAACAGGAACTGAAGCCATTATCTATGCTCTTGCCAAAGCCACAAGACTCCATTGAAAAAAACTGTAATTTGACCTCGCAGAACACGGGAGTTGCTGGTCAACTGCTTCCTCAATCGGTTAGTTTGTGTGTTATTGTGTGACTTTGGTTAGTTTGGATTCACCAAAAATCACACAATAACACAAACAAACTAACCTATCAGGTAGGTTCTACACTGACTATGGATAAGTACCTCATACAACCCCACTTCAAAACACCCGAACCATCCCTTTAGTGACGCTTTTTGGTGTAATTCATCACATAATTTTCACAGATTGACTCTAAACTGAGCTTTCCAACTTAACAACGACTGACAGTAGACAATGTCGCATTTAGTATTTGCTGATCAGCTTAAAATTACAGTCAGCTGTGCTTCTCTCATCTGCAGAAAGAGATTATCATCCTTATGAAGAAAATATAAGAGGGCCATTATAACAGGCATACAAATTAAAAGAATTTTAATAGACTGAGCAATACAGTACATTTGGAATCTGCAGCAAGGGTTTAAGAATTAAACGCACCTTAGATATTTTCGATGCACATACAAATTTTGACAAATATTCCACTTCAATAAAGCCAGAATTAATCCGGTAAAGACCTCTCTTAAAGATATTTGAGACTTTCCTCATGTAGAAATTCCTCACACACACTTGAATAAAAGGCAATCTCCTGCCTCAGAACATGACACAGAGATATAAATGTCAGGCTGAGAACTAGATTTTTAGCCAATCTTGCCTGAGTGATAAAGCAAGCAGTCTCATGAAACATGAAAAAACTGTGGAAGAAAGCTTTATTTTCCCCCACAATATTAATCAGTTCAAACTCAAGCTCAAGCTCAGATTTGTTGCTACTGTTTGCAGCTTAAATATCGTGATGATAAGAATGACGGAGGTCCTCTTTTAGAAAGACATTTTGATGGTCACTGGTCGAGTATTCCTCATGCACATGTGAGCGGAGGACTGTGTACACATACTGAATCCACATAAATGTGACACAAACACAGTCACCCAAGCCGGAGAGACAAAGAGAGAGAGAGAGAGATTCACACAAAACAACAACAACGCGACCTACCTCGATGAGCTCTGGTCGCAGGTTGATGGTGCGTAGCCAGTCTCGTAAGTGCGGGTAGCTGTCCAGGGCCTCGGGCCTCTCCGTCTCTGGCACTTTCTGCTTGCACTGCAGCTGTTTACAGATGTATTTCATCAGCTTCACCTGCAGGGAGCAATAGAGAAACACTGTTCAGATGGGAGGGGCAGGTTAGAGGGGGGAGACTCACAGCGTGCTAGGAGCTACAGGCCTTCACTGTCACACCTCTGTTGTTGTTGGCAGTGAGATGACACAGAAATTATGCAGTATGTGGGTTTTACTGCAATACCACACAGAATAAGTAGTTCTTTGGAGCAGTAACACTACAGACTACTGTTGCTTCTACAAAAGTGACATTACATCTTACATTCATCATCCCAGCTGACACAAACTACTATATATGTTCCATCAGCAGATGCCTCTTCAATAGAATAAAGGTTGACGAATGCATTACTCCATACTGAACTCAATGTACCTGCATTAACGATTCCAGTGTTTGTTTAACCCGATTTCCCAGTGCCCCCACTAGTGCACAAGACACAAGTTAATTAGATATGAACAGCTATTATCATGCAGAGGAACAATGAGCTGGTCATCTAATGAGAGCATCTGCGGTGCTGCTGGCACAGCAAAACAAGTGCATTTGGAAAGAGGAAGCAGCTCGGTCGGTGACATAATGACGGAAGAAAGTGCCATATGACCAGTCAGTTTGTCCAGCTAGTTTCAGAGGCACTGGGCTCTCTTTTCATCACCAGCTCTGAGAAAACATGGAGCGGAATGGCAACTTTTGTCACAAAATATGCATCTATGCCATAAAAATGACATAAAAAGTTGGGCTGTCAAAGTTAATGCCATAATAACACGTTAACGCAAGTACATTTTAACGCCACTTATTTCTTAAAAGCATTTACGCAATTTATAGGTTGTAGCGGGCTCAGTTTTGAAGCTACATCATATGAAAATAGAAAACCTAAGGAATCCATTGGTACCAAGCATGTCATACTAGCTTGTTGGGAAAGAGGTTAGTAACGCTCCAAATTTATGCTACATTTTGGCAAGGAAAAACTGCCATTTTCAAAGGGGTCCCTTGACCTCTGACCTCAAGCTATGTGAATGAAAATGGGTGTTATGGGTACCCATAAGTCCCCCCTTTGCAGACATGTCCACTTTATGATAATCACATGCAGTTTTGGGGCATTTCATAGTCAAGTCAGCACACTGACAGCTGTTGTTGCCTGTTGGGCTTGAGTTTGTTATGATTTGAGCATATTTTTTTATGCTAAATACAGTACCTGTGAGGGTTTCTGGACAATATTTGTCATTGTTTTGTGTTGTTAATTGATTTCCAATAATAAATGCAGTATATACAGTACATACATTTGCATACAACAAGCATATTTGCCCACTCACATGTTGATAAGAGTATTAAATACTTGACAAATCCCTTTAAGGTACATTTTGAACAGATAAATAATGTGCGATTAATTTGTGATTTATCACCATTAACTACGGACAATCATGCATTAATCGTCATTAAATATTTTAATCAATTGACAGCCATAATAAAAATATTCCTGTGTGAGCTTTCCTTCCACTTGTATCTGGTGGCGATGCTGATGAAGCAGGGGAGTGAATGAAGAGGAGAAGAAGAAGAACAACGCTTAGGGTAGTAGCTCACTGACGCACATTAACCCCCCCTACGATCTTCCCCTTGAGGCTTGCATCTGCTAATCAGCACATTAATGACTAAAAAGACATTTGCTGTAGTGTCTCATGACGCATCAGTTAACATTACCAGAACATCCCAGAACCCAGCTGTGCTCGAAAGCCACACCTGTCACCGTCTCAAATCACACTCATATTCAACGACATATAAAAGCTGTGAGACTTTCAAAGCCAATGTCAAGTGCAGTGGTCCTGTGAGTAAGTATCACAATGAACACCGTGGTGTTGGCTTGCAGCGGCCCGCGTTGTGCAGCCCGGCACTGCCGTATAATGTGTCTCCTTATCTCGCCGTCTATCTGTGAGAGTCCATTACAGCAGGCAGCAGCACCTTCAGATGAGCTGTGTGCGGCACCGGCAAGCTCTCGACCCCGCCGCGCACCTCTCCAGTGCCGGAGCGACAATGAGGAGCGCTCGTCTTTTCCCAGCTCATTCAACGTTCTTCCGTGACACATCCACTACTCTTCAACCCAGACAGAAACTCATACAGCCACGCTGCTCTCAGTAAAAGTGTGGCCTTGGGATGTAAAAAAGGCAGCTAACAAAAGCCTCTCCACTGAGGGCCACGGAGATGAAAGAGGATGGAAAGGGAGTAAATGCTCTCCGTGTCGAGTCTGACTGCAGCTTTTCAGCGCTGCAATTACTCAGCTATTATCAGTCGCACTCAAGAGCATTATAAAATAATAAAACAGCATGCATTATTGAATGTAAACTGATAAAAATGTGATGTTTTCAAAAACTTTACAGGCCAGACCATGTCATAAAAGCTGATTGGTCCAGAAGAAAATAAATGCATGTCATTGCCTACACAATCTTTTCTCAAAAAGCATAAAAACATATATAAAAAGACAAACATTGAAGTGGTGTAATGTGGTGCCCTGCTGTTTGAACCTCCTTTTAGTTGCATGCATTTGACCTTCCCTTCGAGCTCAGTAAGAACTAGGCAGCTCGCTCAGCTTGACATTTATACACATTTGTACAACTGTACAATAATTTGTGCAATAATTCAACTGTGCAATACTGTCATTAATACTGCATTTCTACTGTACATTTGAAGAAATATTCGTATTCATTTGTTATTTATACCATTCTGGCATATATTATATTTATAACACACTTAATAGATCCCACTTCTCAGCATTTTCGTATTTACTTATTTGCACTGTGGTTATTTAATGCGTCTTAATGCAAATATTTGTATATATTTCTTATATTCTCATTTTCTTATTTTTAATTTTAGTACTTAGTTATATTTCTTAACATATATTGTGTTTATATTGTAGCATTATGTACATATTGTAGCATTACGTACATAATTTACATACTCCTTTATTTCTATTTACATTTCTTTGTTTATACAAGAGCAACTGTAACGCCCTAATTCCCCCCCCGAGAGAGAGAGAGAGATAGAGAGATATATCCATGAGCACACATGCAAATGTACTGGTAGCCAATCATGCAAGTAGACGGGATACTGAACAATGTGAAGCTGTGATGCATTTTCTATGCAATCCATTACAAACCACCACTCTGAGCCTCACAGATTATAGAGAGCTCTCATCAAGTGTCTGAATTGTTTGTGGACTAGCATGGCCAGCAGTGAGAGGCCTCTACTCGATGTGGCTAATAACGAGCTAGCTTCCTGTTTTACCCCCTATACACTAGTGCAGTCCTGTGACGTCAGGTTACCTAGCAACCCCTCTTCTGAGTCGTCAGCAACATTTCAGTGGGATTTTCCCGTACACAAGCTCAGACACAATACGTCTCAACATACAAAATGTCATCATGTTGGACAATAACTGTAGTAGCAACATAACATGTTTTATCTCCGGTCACACGCAGGGCATTCACTTTACCCATTACCATCCTAAATAAATAAGGTGGATAGAGATACACAAGTCCCTCACTGATATCAGTAATGTGTGCCGATAGCAAAGTCAGGAACATCAACAAACCGACAGATAATGACAGCCCCCCCCTGCATATTATTTTTGGTGCAGAGTGGAGAAAGCAGCGTTTGACGTGTGGCCTGGAGGTGGGAGGAGGAGAAATGGCGTCAGAGCCCACCTGTCAGCGCAGCTAAACAACACCATGGCAACGGCCGGGAGATGAGTGACAGCCAGTGGTGTCAGCCGCCAGAGAGGAGGGGAGAGAGAGAGAGGAGTCCCAGCAGCGGCCTGCCTGCCTGACACAGCAGACTCGGGGAGCAGATCCCACTGCTCCAATTGTTTTATCAAGGCTCTCTTGCTGACACGGACACTTTTTTGGCGCACCTGCCGAAGGATAGTATCAGAGAACTGAGAGACGACGTTCTAGCCCAGAAAATGATATTTGCACAGGAAGGTCAATTCGTTTCTCTCAGACTGAAAACGCTCACGTTTCTTGCCGTCGGAACGGGCTCGGTGAAGCATTCCTACGCCTTGTGTCATATTAGCTATTGATCATTAAAAGGCCCAAACTAAATCCAGGCATTCTTATATGTCTTTGACAGACATTTGCTTAGCAGCACAGGCACAGTTTGCGTTGGTTCAGGGGGCTCACTGAATCAATGAGAAATGCATCTTACGTTTTTTTTATAATAACGCAGAAGAACTAATAATTTATTATAATTATGAATAATATCAATAAGAAGATAGATTTGTGGTCTTTTTATTTACTTATAGCCTAATAACATCGGACGCTCTGTTAAATATGCACTTCTGTTACGCGATGTAAACAAACCACGTACCTATCAGCTGTGCGGGTCAAGATCAGACTAGAGGAGTAGAACTTGTTATCTTCTGACGTTTGTGTTTTTTAAAGAGAAAACACAGGTTTTATATTGTTGTATTTACTGAAAATTATATACAATACAGCCAACAGTACCCTATGTACATTTTCAGGCGATCTCCCTCCAGCCAGCCGTCACCTTATTTAGGTGTTTGTAGTGAAATGAGGAGGCATCGTATCAGAAAACTCCTCATTTCAACTTCACAAATCAGCCGTTCCTCGTCCGTTGCGGCGCTTTCAAAGCGAGCGACAGGAATAAATAGAAACAGGGCGTCCGACAAAAGTTCAGCTCAAAACGGCACGCTGTGCAGCGCTTCGTCGCTGGCACCCTGTAGGAGTCGGACATTCTAATAGAAAACAATGCAATCAAACTGATTTTGTCACCTACGCTTGTAATATGTAGGCTACACGCATCCCAATACATTAGACCTCTCTACGTACACATCACATTTCCTCTAGATTTTTTTTTTTTGTGAACCCCCAACCTTAAAGTTCAAACTGCACCTGTGCTTAGCAGAATAATCACATCTCTACACAATAGTATCACTATTAGCAACAAAGGGACACAACAAGAGCAGGGATCCTTTGGTTGTAGCCGCCTGTAGGCTCCTGTTGTTACTGGTGGCAGCTCCAGTCAGTGTCCTAGTCAACGTGGAGTTTGACAGTAGCAACAGTAGCACTGGAGCTGGAAGATAATGCAAATCTATGGCTACTTTTAATACTGGTTTCAAGGGCACGTTTTATACAGGATCATGCAAGAGAACTGTGGTGAGTGGAGTGACGTTTAATGGCTGTTGCACAATTCTATCCTCACATAAATGTCAAAAGCACAATGGAGCCAGGCAGGCCTAGTTATAGGGGGGGTAGGTGAATGTACATGGTTGACAGACAATGGCCTGCTGCCCTTCCTCCATCATTGTAACCACCAGTGCAAGTTGTTGACCCCTTCGTTGGGCTGGGGGCTGGGGGGGTGAGGAGGTGATAGAGTGGCCTCCAACTCTCTGTAGTAAGGTTGTGCAAGGTTAGTGTATGTCCCTGCCTACAACCTACACACATACAGACTTGTTGGCCTTTAGGCTTAAAGGCCCAGACACACAAACCCGACATCAAAGAACTAGCGGTGATGAAGGCCGACTGTTGTGTCGTCTCACATGACCTTTGTCTTGGCCGACAAGTAGCATTTGAACACACCGCAAAGACCACAGCCGACGGCCAGTTAGCACGGACATTCTGCGCCTGCATGAGAGGAAATACCTCTCCACACCAGCGGGCGGCGGTAGTCTGTATTCATCATTGAAAAAGGGGAAACCGGAAGACCGAGTATGGTGGATATACAAGCCGTTGTCACACCACTTTCACTCACCCCTTAGCTTCATTCTAGATGGCCATGTCATAGTGAAAATTTGACTTTACTGAATTGCTTGCTTTCCTCACTTCCGTTTCTCTTCTCGTGCGCTGATTCGTTTAAGTTGAACAGCCAATCAGAGTGATTCCTCTCACTGACGGGCTCCACCGCCGATTCAACATGCTGAATATATAGTTTTTAAACTACAAAATGCATTTCCTGCTGAAAATATGAAAAGTGTGAATGTTGACAGCTGAAATTAATTGCGAAGCATTGCTGAAAATACAAAAATCTGAATCAGCATTCCCACAATTAATTCAGACTTTGATTCTCACAAATCGTCGTTTCGGTCACATGAGGTTGGCACGGGTTACCATGGTTACACGTCTCCAACCGGCAAGGAGGCTCTCAGGAAGTGACGACGTAAATTACGGCTCAGCGTGTCCAAAAAGATATATACTACTGTTTATTCACACAAAAGTATGTGGAACCATAGCACGCATATAGTGAATACCAAAAATGAGTAAATAAATAAGAAGTTTAAAATTAAAGGATACATTTTTTTATACGTACGTAGCTAATATACTGTATATATAGCTACAACATGCAACATGCAACTGCAAATTTAACCATTTCCAACCACACACCGTGCTTACTTCCTTATGATTTGGAGCAAGCCATTTCCACAAAAGAAGTAGCAGCAGACCTCAAAATTACAGGATGTAATGCAACTCATCCTGAGTCAGTTCAAGAATAGATTAAGGCCTGCCTACACTGCTCAACCCTCCTGATTTCCACACCATGCAGTCCATTCTTATTGACTACACCACTCACACAAAAAAAGGAAACAGAGACAGGGTCGGCGTTGCTACAGCCGCTAGAGTTGTGTTTCCTCTACACTCTCATGTGAACGGCATTCTCCATTGTCTTCTCCTAGGCCTCCGACAGACACACACTCACACACACACAGCGGTTGTCATGTCACAAGAAGCAGCCCAGCGGATTGGCTTTGATTCTCCCCTCCCCTTTTCCTCCCTGCTCTCCCCTCTCGCACAGAGCTCTTTGCGCGTCATTTGATTTTCTTATTTAACAACCAACCCTGAAAATGCGTAGGAAGAAAGATGTCTAAATATAGATGCAGCCACAACAGCTCGCAACCACGAGCACACTGCAAACTCTCTCCAACACCGTGAGGAGACAAAACAAGAGTGACGCTTTAGCTGTTTGCTGATCATTACTGCAGAGAGCAGTGATTAAAAAAAGATAAGATTTAAAGCAATGAATAAATATCTTGCGCACTTGTTTTAAGCTTATGTAAAACACAGCACATAAGCACTTGTGTTCTACTATTTACAGGATGGTTTTTTTTAAGTGTCTCGATCATGTAGACTGGTATGAAAGCAAACAAGCTGCTAAAGCAAAAGTCAGGGATACATAAAAAGCTACAGTAAAATTACCAGAGAGGCAGGTGAGTGGGATTAACATGTGAAAAGTGAAGTACCAGTTAGCACTCCATTTGAGAGGCCAGTATCATTATCCTCTCACTGGCAGAGGCAGAAAAAACACACACGGTTCAAGTGGAATAATAAAGCTCTCTCAATGAGAGTATAAAGTGAGTTCAAGCCTCTCTTGACGGCCCTCCGGTGCAATATGCCCGTTTGCACCTCGAGCGTGACAACTACTTTGACCTCACGGTGCTTTAAAGCTTCAGTAGTAATGACATCCATCATGTCTAGCCGGCTGCTCCAGAACGGTTTACATGTGATCACCTGTGACACTGGTGTGGGAGTTGCGAGCCAGCTAGCGTGCTTGGTAGAATTTCAAGATCATGGCGGGGGATGTTGTACACCTCTCACATCAATGGGTCAGACACAACAGAGATGAGTTTGTCTTGTGCATGTCTGAAACACAGCGTCTGATATACTGGCTGGAGTTTGGAATCATATTGGTCTATCAAGTCCGCCTGAATCTATGATTAGAATCTGCTGACTATTGAGCCAAATGAAATCTCAAGGAGGGCTGAAAGCGAGAAGTGAAAGTGCATAATTGTGGCAAGATGGTGGTTTCAAAATGGTGTGCCAGTAAAGACATAGGAAGTAAGACTGCTGATGAGGACAGCGCCCAATGCCCTGCAAGCTCCACTTTAAAAAAAAGCTTGTTGAAAAGACATCTAGAACTGGCATCTTAGCAGTGATGATGAACATTTGATCTGAATGTTATGAAGAGCCAGATCTGCAATCACCAGATTTTTTCTGGCAATTCAAACTCCTTTTTACTAGGGCTGCACAATTTATCGAGTTTTAATCGCGATCACGATTTCAGCTTCTCACAATTTCAGCTTCTCACAATTAAATGAATATGATCGACTGCAATATTGACATTTAAAATGCTCCGCTCATAGAAAACTCTGCTGCATAAATCAAGCGCTTCCTAAACTAACAGCTAGAGATGTACCGTCAATCAGCAGCCGATCGAAGTCTGCTGGTTTTCATCAGTCTCATATTCATATATCCAAGTTTTTGCCGGTCAGACACACATGTGCAGCCGCCACGTGATGGTTTTACAGTGGCACACAGTGGCACAGTCACTAACGTCACATAGACACACAACATGTTGTTGGTGTGGAAGATCTTCAGCGTGAGGGAAGAATACATAAAGCTGCAATTCGTCACAACTGCAAGTCCAAAATAGGCCGTGGAGGAACAACCTTAAAATATTTTGAACGACTGACTTAATCAGAAACGTATTATATTATAATTCATTCCCATGATGCTACTCAGAGTAATCACAGTGACCGGCTCGTCTGCCGACAGCACGGCACACATTGTGGTGCATTCAAGCTCAACTCAGTAAAAATTAATATTGAGCTATGGTAAATTATAACTCTATCATGATGCGTTCAAATGTAAACTTGTAAAATGTAGTTTTTGGCGAGAATCTTGAATAAATCCAGTTGTTTGAAGGAAATGTTTTCCCAGCAACATAAAATAGATATTAGAGAGAGAATTATGACCTGTTTAACTTCTTAACACTAGCTCTAAGCAGCTTATAAATTATAATTAGAACTACTAATGTCAAAACATTTTTTAACCAAAGCAAATATTTAAATAAAAATACAATAATTTATTTCCTAATCATTTAAATTGTGTTTTTATGCAAATAACCACTATAGATGACAAAAATAAAGTAAAAGGATAACATTTAGAATTTTTGACGATTGAATGTAGCACAACATGGAAGTGAAAGCAGCGCTCTGTTGATATTATGTTAAATATATTGTGTTCCTAAAATCTATGAATAATCGTGATCTCAATATTGATCAAAAATAATTGTGATTATCATTTTGGCCATAATCGTGCAGCCCAACATTGTACTAACTGGAAGAAAAGCTAACAAGAGCTTTTATGTATGGTTATGCGCTTGTGACAAATAAACTGGTGCAGTGCCTTATTAATAAATGTTGACTGAGAAATCCCCTCGTCTCGTGTCCCCTCACACGGTGCTCAAAGGTCAAAGACAGCTAAAGAACAGCAACTAGGAAGATGGCAGACTTGACCACATTTCTAACATTTACTGTTTAAAATGTCATATGGGTTTTAAAATTGGACATGACAATAGGCAGCCACTGTATTGTCACTTGGAACTTGAATACATTTCAAGGGATTTTCATGACTGTCTTCTCTGTCGCTTTCTTTGAAATCCAATTCTCTGTTTAAATAGTTGTGGCTTCTCCCTTTCTTTACATGACAGGAAAGTAGTTTCCAAGAATCTAAGTCTCGTGTGATAATTAAGTATTTAAGTATCAATGAACAGCATTCATCCACTCACCCCCTATCTATGGCACACAACAAGAAGAACATAAGAAAGTGAGAAAGAATAGTGTGACGGTAAAACATGTTAGAATTCCAAATTAATTAAAACACAAGTTTACCAAACCGTGATATTATTTACAAATCACGACAAAAACGCAACTGAAACCTATAAAGGTCTGCCCGACAAACGTTTCTAAAAATCATGTTCAACTTCTTAAATGAATCAGAGATTCTGCTGATGCATAATGAGACCAACAGCAAATGATCAGTTATGGGGAAGTTCCAAAAAGTTTTGAAATAAGCTGTGACCTAAGACATTGCGTCTCATATGTTCTCAGAAACCAAATTATAATCACATTTTATCTTTACTTTAGAACAATCAAAACAGCTTTAAGTACTCTGTAATGTAAGGCAAGACTGAATAGCAGAAACAGTTTGACCACTGAAACAAAAGCACAGTTATAATCAGTGAAAGTAAGATTAAATACAATGTGCATAAATGCACCACTGACCCCTATATTTAGCTGTGCTGTAAACCAGTAAGCATGTACTATACCTGTTTCCAGTTCAGCATCTAAAAGCCAGTGAGGCTCTCATCACGTCCACTGCAGGAAGTGGTGATTTCAAATCAAAGGTTCCTTCCTAGTTTTTCTGGTCCTACTAAGGACGCTAAACCACAAACCAACAAAGCTAACTTGAAAACCCACTATTTACACATTCTGACTCTCAGGGATACCCCCTTCACAACGGCCTCTAACTACAGGAAAGAGACCTCAGAGCAGTTTTAAGAAACATGCGACCGACCGGTGCGGCCTGCCCATTGTCACGGAGAACAATGCCGGTGCAAAATGCACCTAAAAAAGACAGTGTATACCTCAGGAAGTACTCTGCCACATCACGTCCTGTTCCACGCGGTGACGAAGTACGCATGGCAACGGATGAAGAAGAGTTGGACTTTCTTACAAACTTCGAGCAGCAGACTATGTTCTTCACACTCATTGCACTAAAGCAGCGGGGGGCTAAAACGGACAAACTGATCTGGTCTGGTTTCTATTTCAGTTAATACTTTGAATTTTTCATTTAATGCAGGGCTTCTTTACTTGAGCCTGTGAAAATGTGTTCCCACACGGTGGATTGCCAACTTGCACCTCGTGCCTGGCAGCCAGCTAAGGACCTATCAAATTATTTTGTAGGCATTATGTAAATGGATAAAACATAGGATAATTTGTTATATCTCCCTTGTTCGAAGGTATGTCTTTTTCCTGCAGGCTTTATTATACCTTCACAAATACAAATAGATCTTTTGTGTTGCTACCTGGCCTGCTGAGGCAAACAATGCCCGAGTAACATTGGAAATTATGTTGCTTCTTGACCATTCTGAAGGTCACTTGAAAACCAGTTCAGCCGGGCTATTGCGTCTCCGTCTGCGAGGCTGAAACTAAACGCTCGGGAGCTTTCTGGAACATTAGTTTTTAGGGGCGACGGTGCAATTGTTCGCGGGGTGTTCAGTTATAAAGAAATAAAACAAGACATGGATAATTGATAGCCTGCAGCCAATCAGGGAGTGAATATTCCTTTTATCCAAAGGTATAACGCTTAAATAAACCATGAGCCAGGAAACCCATTTACCATCTATCATGTCTCTAGTATGTCTGGAGGAGCCTATGCCACAGATACATTAGTCTAGCTTCTACAAGTTGACATTTGTAGGCATTAACCTCCACGTCTCATCAAAATGTACTGTATCAGCAGGGCCGGCTCTAGACATTTTGGTGCAAATAATTGTGGCTTGGCAGTTAAAAAAGTTTGAGAAAGTTGTGAAAAGTGTATTTCTTTCTTTCTTTCTTTATTTGTTCATGTGTTACCTCAATGCAGAAAATGAGGAAGGGCATCCACTGGCATTTATTATTATTACTATTTTTTTTTAGAGGGCGACCAGTGCCCCCCAGAAGGTTGTGCCTATAGGTGACCGCCTATATATCCGGCCCTGTGTATCAGCCTTATATATATATACCACCACACCAAACCCCTCTGCTCCTCAGCAGAAGCAGGGCCTGTTGTCCCCCTTCATGGCATTGATACTAACAACATGAAGCTGGACTATCCATGACATGATTCCTTCGGTCATCTCGCAGCTGAGAATATTACAAAAACAGTATGGGACTGTAAACATCCCATGGGTGGAAACGTGCAGGCCTCAGCTAAAAATGACCCTTACGAAAAGGACTATAGGTCACATATGATAGGAATTATATTTTAAAAAGATAAATAACACTTTACATAAAAAGGCACTACTGATTATAATGTAGCTGCTTAAAAAGAGCATTTTCAAATCTGCATCTTTCATTTTATTAAATATGCAAGGTGATGGTTGAAAGGCTAGAGACAGACATTAGAGTGCATCCTTTTGCTGATACCTGCATGCGACCAGACATGACTTCTCTATCACACTGCTGCCTGCCTACTATACAGTAGGATATGCTGAGGGCCTAAAAAGCCATTTACCATCCATCATGTCTCTACGATGTCGGGAGGAGCCTATACCAAAGGTACATTAGTCTACAAGTTGACATTTGTAGGCATTAACCTGCTTTTCCCAACTCCACGTCTCTTCAAAATGTACTATATCAGACCCCGTCTTTCCCATCACCCTCCTCAGCAGAAGCAGGGCCTGCTGTCCCCCCTCATGGCATTGTTACTAACAACATGAAGCTGGACTTTCCATGACATGATTCCTTCAGTCATCTCGCAGCTGAGAAATATTACAAAAACAGTATGTGACTGTAAACATCCCATGGGTGGAAACGTGCAGGCCTTAGCTAAAACTGACTGCTACGAAAAGGACTATAAGTCACATAGTGGGAATGATAGGAATTAGAATTTTTTAAAAAAGGTACTAGGGCTGCACAATTAATTGAATATTAGTCACGATCACAATTTTGGCTTCCCACAATTAAATGAACATGATCACCTGAGATATTGACATTTAAAATGCACATTCTGCTCATAGAAAACGCTGCAGCATATCAAATCAAGCGCTTCCTAAACTAACAGTTACCCACCAGCCAGTGATCGAGATGTTTTTAGCTTCACTTTCGGGTATAGATATTATCTATTCAAGCAATGTGTTTATGATTAAATTGAGAGCATAACATTGTTTATCTAGCTCTTATTGTTGCCAATTCTGTTCTCAAAGTGCACCAGAATGAAGCATGCAACTTTAAAATGTAGCTAACAAAGGGGTAGGGTGAATATTCCTGTATTTTTTTCATATTGCAATAAATAAAGCAGAAAAAAATATGCAATGTCAGTTTTTTCCAACATCGTGCAGGCCTAATTTGTACCTTAGCAGGAATGTAGCACAGCATGGAAGTGAAAACAGTGCTCTGTTTATTTTAATGTGAAAGTGCAATAAAAAATATGTTGTCATGAATAATCCTGATAAATAATCGTGATATCAATATTGATCATAATAATCGTGATTAGCATTTAGGCCATAATTGTGCAGCCCTATAAAAGGCACTACTTATTATGGTGTAGCTGCTTAAAAAAAGAGCATTTTCAAATCTGCATCTGAATTTTATGAGCATTTTTTTTTATTAATTATGCAAGGTGCTGGTTGAGACAGAAATTAGAGTGCATCCTTTCTTGCTGATGCTGCTTGCATGCAACCAGGCATGACTTCTCTATCACACTGCTGCTCTAGCCTACTATATAGTAGGATATGCTGAGGCCCTACAAAGCCATGGCTCTTCTTTGCGCAAAAGCAATGTCAAGTCATCCCCAACACGACTGAACCTGAATCTGCATCCAGATGCAGGAAAAAGCAGCGCGTACATCATGCATCATCATCCCTGCATGCTTTTGGCTGGGGGGGACAGATAAACACATGGAACACGTCGTACATTTCAGATACACGATAACAGAAATTAGGCTATATGAAGATTATTGAATGTGTGCCATTAGGCCAGGCTGGATTCAGCTGCACAGCACAGTGCTGTGTGAACTAAATATGTCCACCTATAGAGAAAGAGGTCACACTAATAAAAGGGAGCATTTTCGGGGAATCTTCTACAAAAATAATGAAGGCAAAGCATGAATATTACGTTGGAGTCATCTGCACCTGAATGCATCGCGACATGATGTGCTCAGCTCTCTGACACTCAGCGACAGGGCGCCTCGCTTTGCAGCCGATATTGAGCCTATATGAGGCGGACATAGATAGCGGACAAGGCTTCATGACTCCGCAGTTTCACTAGACTGCTGTGTATATAGCAGGGGGGCTGGGACATATATATATATATATATATATAGAGAAAAGCTCGTTACCTCCAGAGTGCGGATTTCTTGCTGCGTGAGGTCGTTGGACGCGGCGCATTTGGTCCGTAGCCCCTGTAAACTGGAGATGGAGATTTCAATCATGTTCTGGATGAGTTCGCATTGATGGAGTGCGGCCATCGCTGCGCCACCGCCACCACCGCTATCCCTCTCCGGCTGCTCATCACTCTCGACCATCTTCCCACCTTTAGCAGACACACTATCCATTCCTCAGCATCGGGCACGGCTGTGAAGGGGCTGGAGTCAAACTGTTCAGCTCAAATAAAGACACATGCAGCAGCAGCAGTCCAGCAGCGACCCTATTGTGGAAGTTAGCTGACAGTGAATGTCCCCCCAGCAGCTCCCAAACAGGACAACTAGGGATGCTAAAAGAAATGTTTTTTTTGTTTCAAAACGATATGCTCGACGGTAACCCGACTGGTGAAGCGGGGCCGAATTCCAGCAGCGCTCGAGTAGTGTTTTGGGTCCGTGTAGGCTACCGACGAAAGGCTACTCTCTCTTCTCTTCCACCGCCACCGACAGCTCCGGCAGACAGAGGCTCTCACCGTCTGTCAGCTGTTGGGAACATCACTGGGCGCAGTGCAGTCTGGGAAGTGAAGTCACACACTAGGCTTTACAGAAACTGCACTCCACGCTACATCCCATATACACGCTCTCGTGCGCGTGCTCACACGCATACAAATGAAGCAAAAGGAACAGTGATTGTTGTGTACAATTATTTTTTCAAGGAAATGTTCATTTGAATTATTACAGGAAAGTGTTTAGTACCAGTATATCTACAAAGCAGCGGGAAAAGCACACACAGGTGTAATCATTCATTATGGCTGAATTCTGCAGCCATAGGTGCTGGTGTATGGAGGACAGAACCTGCCAAAATAAAAAATGAATAAATAAATAATTAATAAAATTAATTCAAAGATAAATTAAAAAAGCAAATAAAACAGAAATGTCAATTTATGTCACATTTTATCAATTCATTAATGCCTACATGTATTTTTTTATATTACTTTTGGTACATTAAATGACATATTTATTTACTTATACATTTATCGAGTCATTCATTTTTGTATTAATATTTTTATTTTGGCAGGTTCCGTCCTCCATACTGGTATTGTTCATGCTGGCTCACTGTCACACTATCATGGCTTATAGGATACGGGGACACTTGAATAGAACAGAGCCATTGTTATTGTTATCAGTAACACCTGTGGTTTTCCTACAGTGACAAGTAAAAATATCTGCTTTGAAAAAGGCCTATTATGCATGCTGCACTCGGATGGCTTATTAGGATGCTTAAAGGTACAGCGGCATTTAGCCGTGTGGTTGAAGATTGCAACCAACTGAGTACCCCTCTGCTCACTCCTCCCTTTCCAAGACTGAACGTAATGTAACATGAGCCACCGAGTGCAAAACTGTGGTAACGCCATTCGCCTCGCTCGGAGGCCATCCTTACCATAATCACACTTTAGGAGCAGGTGGAGGTGGCTGGCGGTACCACGGTTTTGCACTCTGCGGCTCACGTCATCGCAGTTTCACAAGCGCGTCGGAGAACTACGGTGGGCTTCAGGTAATGTAAAAACGTTGAAGGCTCTCTAGGGCCAGTGTTTGGGTTGTCCGTCCTGTGCAAGAGGGAGAGGACCCGCTCCCTATAAATATGAAGGGCTCATTCTAACACACAGTTACACACTGGTCCTTTAAATGTAATAGCTACCATTAATATATTAATATCACCTGTGCTTTTCCGGCTGTAACAAGTCAAAAAGAAAAAAAAAGGCCAATTTCGTGACAACAAAGCAGATAAAAAGGTAAAATGAAGTAATATGCTAGGATCTGCATTACAGCGGTGCTGTGGAGGAACTCTGGGATCCAGAATACTCCTCTTTCTCTTAGACTGGTACAGCACAATTGCACAGTATAGTGTGGAGAGGCAGGACTGGCAATGCCAGAGTAGCTTTGGGCCCCAAGAATAATGACCACCTTTCACCTCACTCACAGCGCCATGCACTGCCACTGTATTCTCTGTGTCGAGCTTAAAGAGATGCACCACAAGGCCTACAGCAATAATAGAGAGATTTTAGCAATGTGATTAATATGCCGCAGGTTTGTCGTGCATTTTATCAAAGGTACAATCTGTGATCAGTGCACTGTACAGCCCCCTTCCCATTACGCCAGTCCAAGCCCACATAGTTGACATTCCACTTGCATGTGGTTGAGTGTGCATGGTGTGCATTCAAATGCAGACTGTGCACTTTCCACAGTGATGTGATGTTTGGTGTGGAAAGGGTACTATACACCTATAGAGCTCTGGGCCTTTAATAGCACATGTTTTAGTTGGTTGTTTGGTGCATATAATCTCACCCCTCAGAAGTCTGAAGAGTTACTACAAATGAGGTGGTCAAATTAAAACCGATCACTTAATCCTCCCACTCGTGCTCTTATTATTTCCTCACCAAATGCAATGCAGCCAGAGCAAGAACATGCAGCCAAAAATGAAGAAATAACGGTAATCTTGATAGTGATGGAACTTACTGCAACTTCAAGGGCAAGTTGCATCGTTTGTGCACATATGAGGACAGTGCATATCATTATGTATGTATGTGGGGGTGGGAGGAGGGTGCAGGTTTCCACAACCATGAAGCAACAGCACACATGGCTCATTGCTGCAACGAGGGTGCGATGTTCCTTCCTTTAATATACCCTGATTATACAATGGAACGTGAGTCACTTCTCATGGAGTCCTGTACGTGTTCCTCCTCTCCATCTGTCTATCTGTCTCCTCTCGTCTTCTGATTGCATTGAAAATTGGACTGTATCTTACACTGGCCAGACATGCACCAGTCCATATAGTAGCAGCAGCAGCCTTGCAAGGTTACATATAGAGATCAGGGTGGAAACCAAAGACAGGAAGTAGTAACCTTGGTATACCACAGAGTCAACCTCACACAATGTAAATACCATTGAAATCTGACACTGATTCGATATGAAACTAACTCTGTCTGACACCATTGCAACGATGGAATGAAACAGACACAAAGCTTCAATAAACTACTAAACTATTTATTGTTGTTGGTCCAGTACTACTTTGTAAATTCAGTCGTGCTGTATTAACAGCACAGATTTGGTAGAGACATGCCAGAACAACGCTGCCAATATCAGCTCTACAGTAAGTGGCAAAAGTGGGATCAGAGTAAAGGAAGGCTTTAAAAAGGTATTTAATATTGGTTGTATACAGTATGTTCACAATACTACATATAGGCATAGAGCTATGTCTGTTATCAAGTAAATCCTTGCAATTTAAAGGAAACATTCATTTAAACCTCATACCATATTTCTGGCTTATCGTCTATTGCAGTGGTTCACCGCCTATTTTCCTTGAAAATCCTCTACTTGTATGTAAGAAAAGCCCCCCCCCATATATTTTCCGACATCATCACCCTAAAAAAATTACAAATCCTCAAACAACAAATACATTCAGTGTATTAAATGTATTTTTTTTAATCAATCAACTCTCTTTAGTGACCATAACTCGTCAGTGAGTGAGCAGTTTTTTGACTGCAGTGAAAATGTTGTTTTTGAAAGGCTAACCGCCAACAACTATGGATTGAAGCAGAATATTTTGTGAGATAAAAACATGTTGTGAATTTTTGGAAATGACTTCATCTATCTTTTTTCAATACATGTTGACTTTTGGACTTTATTGGAAATGTTTCGATCACAGGAGTCGAGTCACAGGAAACCGTTCTACGTAGCTACAACTGGAATCTAATTCTCCAAATAGTACAATACTAATAATATTAGTGTAGCCTGATCTTTTATCTGCAACTGTGCACAAATACTGGGTTTAAACAGAATGTGGTCTACTAAGTAGCAAAAAAATATGTCTTTTTAAATAGTTTTCTATACGGACTTTTGTATTAATTATCCAGTAATTGTGTTATTATGATTTTAGTTATACATGTGCAAATCTAATTTTGACAACCTCAGAGCAGACAAAACCTGGCGCACCCCCTGTGATTTTTGGCGTGCCCATAAAGGGGGGATGGACCCCAGGTTGGGAACCACTGGCCTATTGCATAATTGCAATAATAACTGCAGTGAACAAGTGATTATCTTTGTGACTACTTAATCATTCACTTGACAGATCACAGAAGCATCTCTGATGAAAAACAGTTCAGTGCCTCACCGTCCACTTTGTGTTCCCTCTTTTAGCTCCAAGAGTTCATTTTCCTCTTGATACTTACTGACCTTTGTTCAGTAATAAATTATGTGCAGGAAACAAAAAGTACCTGCAATATACATATAAAAAATTTGCATGAGCAACGTTCAGATAGGCACTTGACAGCTTGCTGCCACGACTCACCCAGCTGAGGAGGATAACATGATCCTTTCCCAGCCTGACGGTCCCTTAAGCCGTTTAAACTGTCGTACTATTGGACAGCCGAGACACCACGCGTAGCACGGAGCTCACGGCTTCAGATTAAATTAGACTGTGGACTGTCTGATTCCATCTTCTTTGCTGGCCAGGATTTCCACGAGCCAGCCCTTCAGGTCTGGAGCCTTTGCCCTATACAGTCTGCAAAAACATGTTGGCTCTTGTTGCAACATTTGGATACAGAATTTTGATGCATGTATAGTCATTGTATAATTCAAATAAACATTAGAAATATGTGTACCTTGGTCTGTATGTGAATGCAATGTGACATGTCCAAGGTGCACAAATATTAAATAATGTGCAGTGCAAAATTCTTAGTTTCAGGTGATTATACACTAATGAAAACATAGTTGTTCCTTTAACTCTTTTAAGATTTTTATTAATGCTCTAAATAGCATATATTGATATTGTTATCATAACTGAGAGGGAAATATCTGTATGTTTCAATGTATTAAAACATGCAAGTGGATACAATGAATGATGGGAAGTCTTAACTATGACAAGGTGTTATTCTTTTTTTTTTTTACTATAACAAGGTGTGCATGAAGAGTACAAAGTTACTTTCAACATTAAGAAGCTGTATATATATATATACATATACATATACTGTATATGTATATATACATACATATATACATATACTGTATATGTACTGTATATATTTAAATTCTTAATGTTGACAGTAACTTTGTACTTTTTACTATAATTTTTTTGTCTCACAAGTTAAATTTTAGCAGCATTGCTAAGACCATTTTTGGTGTCCTTTTTATACCCTCACCCACCGACTAAATGTAGTTTGTCTGTGTCAATGTTCCCACTTCTCACATGTCATAAGGGCAGCAGTCACTGGTTGAGCAAGGTCCCAATTTAATATGTCATGCAGTCACTTTATAGAGCTATATAGCAATTCAGGGGGAAGCCTTTAGCCGTCTGCAGTGAATACAAGTTTGTTCTGACAAGACATGTTTGCTATCAGCTTGAGTTATCATGACTAGAGCAGAAATTAAGCTTTAAATGTCAACTGGTGTTTTGGTGTGGAATGAAATTTGTGTTGTTGTTTAATCATAGCGTTCAAGAGAGCACCATCATACTGGTATCACAGTATGCTGGTATCATCATGTATAATCACTTTGTCTTGTTACTTTTCTGCACATGTTAAAGGAACAGTGCGTAACATTTCGTTGGATCTATTAGCAGAAATGGAATATCATTTTCATAACTATGTTTTCATTAATGTATAATTGGCTGGAACTAAGTAATTATTGTGTTTTTGTTAGCTTAGAATGAGCCCTCCATATCTACATAGGGAGCAGGTCCTCTTCACTGAGTCCGCCATGTAGCCCAGAATGGACAAACCAAACACTGGCTCTAGAGAGAGAATTTCCCATTTTTACGTAACCTGAAGGCCACCGTAGTTCTCTGACACGCTTGTGAATCTGCGGTAACGTGAAGTGCAGACTGCAAAACCAGGGTACCGCCAGCCACCGCCTGACTTCCGCTCCTCTTAAAGTAGTGTTATTATGGTAAGGATGGCCTCTGAGCGTGGCGAACAGCGTTACCACGGTTTTGCAGTCGGCAGCTCACGTTACCGCAGTCTTGGAAAGGGAGGAGTGAGCGGAGGGGTACTCAATTGGTTGCAATCTGCAACCACACCAAATCCTACACACTGCACCTTTAACTGCACATCTTAAACCATAAATCTTTGTCCTTTTGACCAATATGAGTTTTTTTAATTAAACAGTAACTATTCATTATTCATCTTACATTTTCATTGAATGAATTATTTTCTTATTGGGTTTCCCAGTGCTTCGTGAACACATACAGAAACTCATTTCATAAAAGTTTTTAAATCCAAGATGCTGTGGAGCTCTCATTTCGAAAGGTCTTTATTTCATTTTATTCCATTTTTAAACCCTTTTGAAAACCCAGAATATAGAAGTATATCTATTGCCCATTTGATATTATTACATTAATCTGAAAACAGGAAGTAGGACAGAGCAGGCCTCCCATGAACTTCAGCTGAACTCTCCACCCTACAGAGTAGCCAAGTGAGTTTTATTTTTCCTTTAAGGGACAGGGCACTCTTTTAACCTTTGCTATTTTTACTGCATACATACAGCTTGACAGCAGAGATGGAGGCAGCACAGAAAATAAAAAAGCACTGGTGGGCTTCAGTCCTTTACCAGCACAAGCCATACTGCAGCCTTATACTGTTTGACTCCACTAGATCATAGCCTATTTTAAAGCAAAAACCAGAAGTAGACATTGCTGAAGATCTTCAAATCAGTGGTACATGATTGCCTTTGCACATTTAACTTCCACCCCAGACATGATCAACTACTGCACATAAAATGTCCACCACCAGATACTGTTCTCTAGAGCAGTGGTTCCCATTCTTTTTCACATCAAGGACCCCTAAACTGACACAAATTAGACCCCCATTTGATAAGATTTTGTCCCAGGGTCCCCTGTCTGATAGGATTTTTGCTTTTAGATGTTCTATTACAGAAAGTGTATGAAACCCATGAAAAAAATAGTCATAAATTCTGTCATTGTGTTACTTATGGATGGAATTATAATGAAAATAAGAGATTCCCCTTTTTTGCTGGGGACCCCCTGGAACCTCCTCAAGCACCCCTGGGGGTCCCAAACTCCACTTTGTATGTTTCGGTTGCTTCCACCACCATTCCCCGTGAAATAGAATATCAAGTCCAGGCAGAATAAAATTCAAACTTCAAAGTCAGTAAAGTGGCTGCTATCATACAGGAGGATATAAATCAATAGACCCACACTGGGGACCAGTTGGATTAATCCTCTACAGGGGGAACACAAGGTAGATAAAACTAGAGAGGACTCAAATGGCACCTAACAGTGAAATATGCATAGACGACACCATCTGCTGGACAACTCGGTACTGCGAGAACATTACTATTCAGCTTTCAAGACCTTCTTTAGTGCACTGTTTCCATTTGTTGTTGTTTTTTTTAAATTCTAGACAGATTAGAATCCAGAAAATGACTTTCAAATCCATTCGAAATTCTAAACAAGTTGATTTGAATTGGAAACGCAATCTATTATTAAAACATATTCAATAAAATGGAACATCTTTGTGTCACATTAACCTCCAGTGGACATTAAAAACTCCGACAGAACACATGCTGGGCTGATAGCTTTTACGGTTGGTTACATATTACAGTGCCGTTACTGTTTGGTCAAACCATTGAAGCTCTTGAGCTGCCTGCATGTTCACTGAGTTGCAACCAAACAGTATAGGCGAGCTGCATGACCGACCTAAGTGACTCTGAATGTGATTGTTTGTGTCAGATGTGGCGGCCCCACCATCTCAGAAACAGCTGCCCTCCAGGGATTTTCGGATGTTTAGGATTGACAATTGACTTCTGTGGGGGGAAACAAGTTGTCAATGAGTGTCAAAGAATGAGCATACTTATCCAAGCATGAGCACAGCGCAACAGCTGGCCTGGTTTCAATGTGTGGCCGGAGATTCAGTTTTACTATCCCAGTCTGGCCCTGCATTGAGCTGAACTGTTTCATTAAGAACTGAACTTTATGTCTATCTAAATGTATTTTAAACGGATAATATATTAATAAGCCTTGCCTAGAGATTCTCTGGTACCCTACACCCCTTTACGAGGCACCAGGAAGTTCTATGTTGCAGTCCTATTGGTCACTCACAACCACAAAGTGGTAAAAGAAGTATTCAGATCCTTTACGCAAGTAAAAGTTATTTGATTATTAATATTGATCATGCATTAACGAGTAAGTTGCATTTTGCTGTTGTAGCTGCACGAGGTGGAGCTAGTTTTAACTACTTTATATACTGTTATGTTTAGTCCGGTGGTTCCAAACTTAAGGGTCGGGCCCCCTCGTGAGGGTCACAACATCTGTGGGGTCATGAGATGATTAATGGAGTAGAAAAGAAAAAAAATAAAGTTCTTCCACACAAATGTTCATTACAATTTTTTTTTTTTTAAATCTCTAATCAGTTTATAAATATTGGATAATTCTACCGATTTCGGTTTTTAACAATTATTTCAATTTAACCATCTGAGAAGTTAAGAGGGGACATGTCTCTTGGGTTGGTTCAATTTAATTCAGTCCAAGTTCCATGGTGGAGAGGAGGTCGTGTTGCTCTGGCTCTATCCATTTGGCGTGGAGAGGAGGTTGTGTTGTTCTGGCTCTATCCGTTTTGGCGTGGAGAGGAGGTCGTGTTGCTGTGGCTCTATCTGTCTGGCGACGCCAGGAAGCTGCTTCACATCCTCTTGGATCCATCTTCTCACATATGTTCACATTATATGTAATTTTATATATATATATATATATATATATATAATTTTTTGTCATATGGATTGTCGATGTTGTATTTTCATTATGTTGTTACTCTGTACACACATCTATTGCAAAGTTGTCCTTCCTGGAAGGGGGATCCCTCCTCTGTTGCTCTTCCTGAGGTTTCTTCCATTTTTTTCTTTTTTCCCTGTTGAAAGGGGGGTGTTTTTTGGGGAGGGGGTGGGGGTGTTTTCCTTATCCGATGAGAGGATCGCACTGTAAAGGACAGAGGGTGTCGTATCCTGTACAGATTGTAAAATCTGTGATTTTGGGCTATACAAGTTGACCAGTTCAATCTTTAACAATATACTGTTTTTCATAAGACTATTATTATTTTTTATGTGAAATCTTAATCTGAAAAGTAACAAGTAACTATAGCTGTCTGATAAATATATGGATTAAAAAGTATAATATTTCCCTCTGAAATGTACGGTAGTTGTAATGGTAACGTAACGTACTTACACTCCCAGCAGACATGGAGCAACATTACATCCCACTGGAGTCGTGTTTCTAGCCATCTGGTGAATGTAAATCCAATATTCACACTCCTTTTAGCTCTTTTTAGGTCTATCTGGATCTTGAGCTTGCTTACTTAGATGTTTGATGGCTTTTTTCACCAGCTAGGTAACTTTAGTTGCTAACTTTCTCCCCATTGAGGCTCCGCTCTAACCATAAAGCAAGGAATCTCTGTCTGTCTGCGTGTTGTGTATGTAAGTATGTCCTTCACATATCTCGAGAACCGTTCATCCGATCTACTTCACACTTGGCGGGTGTATTGCTGGGGACCCAAAGGTGTGCGTGCGGTGTCCAAGTTGGTACAATTTGGACATGCACTGCGTTCAATATGAATTCACTTTCAATAAACAAGCAAACAGACGACTATGAAGCAGCGAGGGTGGCTTTAGGGAGTTCGAGCATGTCGTCCACAGCGGCCTTTACAAGTCGTGGCTCATTGACTGCAGTTCACTTTTGCTGCTGGATATACTAACGTTACAACCAAACACTTCTTCACTTCCCTTCCCTGGAGTCAACGAGCGATGAGCGGTTCTCGAGAACGCTGCAAGCAGCATTTTGGACATGCCAAAATTAACCCGACAATAAATTCTCAGTTGTCAGTGTCCTGAATGCACCATGTTATTTAAAACAGGTTCACTAAGCTTGGATTTTCATGTTGCAGTGAAATAAATAGAAACCAGATGATGTGTGAAACCTTAGGCATCCTAGAACCACCTAAAGCTAGGTGACGATCCCGACCCTGCACGGAGTAACTCAAACTAAAACTAGCAATGTGTTTTGGATAATGGTTGGCAATACGTAAAGTTAGAACAATGTGCAAATAACAGGCAAAACCACCTTTTGATGGATACCAATATGCAGCCAGAATCAAGTGGTACAACACTCAAGTTAGCGTTCTCTTTGTACAGTACAGTTTCTGGTCAGGTTTTATAAAATGTAAAACTCAAACACTAAACATTGTATAGTGTTCCCAGCTCTGGTTTGGTATGGTAAGTGTGCACATCTGCCTGCCAAGGGTTGTGTTCAATGGTAAACCTCATAAACATGAGAAAAAGTTCCTAGTTCAAAACACTGGAAATTCTCTGCCAAAGACATAAATAGTAATAAACTCCTACGTATTTGTGGTTCTTTCTTAATACCCAACATTATTAATACATATAAACACATTTGATGGTTTTCTTTTATTTAGACAACCCAAATAAAAGGCACATAACATTGCGCATGTTTTATGTAATAATTTGACAAACATACATTTAAAAAAATGTAGGAATGTTTGACCTTTCTGCTAATCAGAAAGCCTAGCCTCTCATATATACAAAATTACCATTGTTAATGTTCTAATACAAAAGATTTATATAAAAAAAAAAGGTTATCTTATCTTTCACATCTATCGTAACTACCATATCCTTGGAACTAAAATAGTTTTGTACAAAGATATACATTCAACTGCTTTCACAAGGGTCCTGGAATTTCCAATTATTTCTTTTTTTTTCCTAAAAAATAAAGAGATGTTCAATTCCACCAGTTTATCACATTATTATTATTGTTGTATCAAATTTGGCAAACAGGCTATCATAGTGTATCTACGTAAAATGCATAAGAACAAAGAAAAAAAAGCTACGCTAGTGTTTTGTTTAAAAAACAAAACTTCGGGAAAATGACAAACATGCATATTGCATTTTTCAGTATAAAACTGAATCAACTCGGAGCTGCGACACTGTTGAGATAACATGGCATTCATTATCAACAGCTACAGTGTTTTGGGGG
>CAKALU010000039.1:27929-40441 GCA_916700995.1 Hozukius guyotensis
GGGGTCATGCAACATCAATCTTGTCCCATTATTCTTATGGACACAAACTTGCATTTTTTATCAAACTCGTTCAGATATCAGCCACATAACTGAGACTGAAATTAAGGTAAAAAAGGTACAGCGTGTATACCATTGTTGCACAGTAAATGATTATTTAAATGGACGGCTATGTTTAAAACCAATAACTGTTGGACTTCTTGCCCCTGATGGAAGTCTTTTAACAATGCCAAATTATATAGGAAATCGAAAAAGGAACATGGAGAGATCAAGATACATGGTCGATCAATTTAAAAAGTTCATGTGAGATGGGCTTTTATGTGTGTTTCCTGAGTGAAGGGTCCTTCGTATCATCTTGGGGGCGATCACAAATAAATGATAAAAATAAAAACAGTGTACAGAAGAGTCAGACAAAACTAATGAGTCACCATTATGGTGACAGTAACAGCCTGAAAAAGCTCCACTACAAGGCCAGGCCATTTCCGTGTTCAGCCACTAGATGGCCCTCAAGTGCAGGCTGGCTAACCACAAACACTTAAGACTCCAATTTGATCTTTGATAATACTGCTGTTCACCTGTAATGTAGGATATGCTTTCAGTGCAAGACTCATTCCACTCTGACTTCATGGAAAAAAAAAACAACACTACAGAAAGGCAAATAAAAACAAAACCTTCGTGTTTCCATACTGATAGAAAACAAAGTATTTCATTATCAAGAGGACAAGCGTCGCGATATCCACTTGAATGACAAAAAAATTAAAATGCTGACATGAAAATACATTACTATGTCAACTGTACAAGTTAGTCACTGTACCTCAAGAGCATACCTACTATCTGAGAAGGAAAAAGAAAAGCTAATAGCACTGTGAAAAAATATTCTTCCATGCAAATGGAAGCGGCTGTCCCTTTTACTAGACTCATTTCCTATAACATTAAATAGTGATTAGCAGGCTATAATTAAAAAAAAAAAAAAAAAAATACAACATACAAAGTAACACCCAGAGGCTTTGGGAGAGAACTTGTAAAAACATCAAAAACAGCAATTTATTGTTATTGCTTCAGTCCGTTTCTCATCTCCCTTTTACAAAAAAGCACAGGTGTGTTTTTCCTACGGAGTCCTCGAGGGGTGCTCGAGGAATCCTCTCCTCTCGTTTGTCATTATACAAATCACAGTTTCATCATTCTAACTGACTACGCTAAGTCTTTACGGTCGTCCTGATTTCAAGATAAACCCTACTCGATTTCTACTCAAGTGTCCTGCGTCTCCTGTCATGTTGCTTAACATGAGTCGGGACGCAGCTGTGACTTGGGGAGCTCCTACCGGCCGCGAGGCTCGTGTAAATATTCACTTCGGGGGTAAGTAAACATGGTTCGGGGGGGGGGGAGAAAGAGCTGGGCTTGAGGTGCAAATAATGAGAACAGGAGTCTCTTGTTTCACTTCATTTTCCCTTTCTTTCTGGCCAGTTCAACGCTCTCTCTCTCTCCTCCTCCTCCGCTCCTTTACCAGGGTGGGGAAGAAGGCAAGACTTGGGACAGAAAAGGCATGCTATCCATTGACCGCATGGCGATGTTGAGCGGACCGGCCATGTTCATGGGCATGGTGGTCGTTATGGCGACCGGGTGGGCGAGATTCATGTGCGCCGTGGTGGGGATGTTGACGGAGCTGATGTTGACGGGCCCGGTGATGGTGACCGGGTGCTGGAGGCTGATCGGGGACGTGATGTTGACCGTGTTGGTGCTAATGTTCATTTGAGCGGCGATGGTGATGGGGTTGTTGGAGTGGCCCCGGTGCATCGCTGAGGTGATGGGGGCGGAAATGGTCACAGGTGTAGCTGAGGAAGAATGGCAGACTCCGTTACCATCTGGGAAAAACACAAGAAACAGTTTTCAACTTCTATTCTGCTGCTACTCAAAATTAGGGATGCGCCGATACCGGATCGGATATCGGGCCGATACTGACTTAAATAGCTGGATCGGGTATCGGTGACAATGGATCCGATCTATTCAAATCTATTCCATGTTTATACACTATGTGTACGATTTATAATTTTAAGTATAAATAAAACTTCTGTTAATTTTGAAGATTTTTCACTAAGTTGCTGGTGTACGATTTATTATCTTAATAATTAAAAAAAAACTTCTGTTAATTTTGAAGAATTTATTATTTTAATGATAAATAAAAATTCTGTTAATTTGAAGATTTTTCACAAAGTTGCTGGTGTAGGATTTATTATTTTAATAATAAATAAAAATTCTGTTAATTTTGAAAATTTTTTACCAAGTTGCTGGTGTACGATTTATCACTTTAATAATAAATAAAAATTCAATTTGTATAAATGAAGTAAAATAAAATAAATTGTATTTCAGTGTTACATTTTGTCTTACAAAGTTAGGAAAGCAATGTTTAAGTCAAGCCTGATGTTTCCTTACACATAAAAGAATGATCCAGTCACATCCACACAGTGAGGCATACATCTTATTAATTAAACACTGGTATCGGATCGATACTCAGTATCGGCCGATACCCAAAGCCCAGCTATCGCTAACGGTATTTGGACTTAAAAAATCGGATCGGTGCATCCCTACTCAAAAAAGTGGTTCACTGGTAGGAAATAAAAGCTTAGCTAAATTGGCAACACCCTCATTTCTCGTTCTGCAATGTAGTGTAGCAGAAGATTTTAACACTACCAAAAACATTATACGTTGTAATGTAACAACCAGGATTAGAGCAGGGTGATGGCAGTGAACATGTAAGGCCTGGCTACCATTCTCTTTTCATGGCTACTACAGCAGTAATGTGACTCCAAATAAAAAGATACCTAAATGAGGCACAGATGTTTAAGCAAAATTATATAAAAAAAAAAAAAGATTCCACAATGTCAAAACGTCCAACAGTGTTGGAGAAGGTTTTTTCAAGGTATTTATATCATTATGTAGCTTCCTGGTGGTGTTCCTTATGTATTCAAATCCAAACATTCAAATGTTGGTCGAAGCATGTATTTCCTTCTAAAAACTTTTTCCCACGTGATCTGCAGCTTTCTGCATAATGACGCTGCTACATGTACAGTATATACACATCCTTATAGTATAGTTAACATTAATGTTACATACAGTAACTTAGATGGCGGTCGGCATGAGGTTAAATGATGTTTTTGTGAATTGAGTCTGGTCTGGTGGCTTTGAAGACAGCGATTTCAGTTCCCTGTTGGAAAGGGCTGCCTGATAGCGAAGTAAAGCAGTGATAAATATTCTAAATACAGCGTACACATGATTTCTTTAGGTGGCTGAAATGTGGTTTTCTGCTGCTCCCATCCACAGCCGCTATACCTCGTCGTCAGCCAGCCCTTTCCGACGGGGAACTGAAGCGGTTATATCGCTCTCTTCAAACACACCAGACTACATTCACAAATGCAGTAATTTTACCTTGCAGAACGCCAGGTGACTAAAGCTAAATTTGACTCAGCTAGTGCTAGAGTTCACATTATTCATTACCTTATTGATTAGCTTACTTTGGTAACCTACGTCACTGTTTTCATGTGAAAAAAAAACTGGAACAGAACGCAGATGGTTCAGGAATTCTCTCTTAACTGCTGAACACCTCACTGTTGTGATGTTAGGGGGGTATGTGTTTCTGACAAGTGTGGTACATACCTTTGTTACAGGAGTTGAAGTTGGTCTGCCCGTGAGTCTTCAAATGGCTGGTGATGTACGCTGCGCTGAGCATCTTCCCACAGATGCTACAGGTGACCTTGCCTTCATGCCTGATCATGTGGGAACGGAGTCGGTCTTTGGTGGCGAAAGCAGAGGTACAGGCCTGCAGCCGCGAAGCAGATGGGGGTCAAAGGTCAGTGGGTTACAGAAACAGCAATATTATGTATAATAATAATAATAATACTCTGGAAGCGGACAGTGATGACTCTTACCGTTACTTGACATTTAAACGGTCTTTCTGAGGAATGCACATGCTTCACATGGCAGCTCAAGTGGTCTGGCCTGGATTAAAAAACACACACAAACAACACATTTCATCTTTGGACAGTGATGCAGTGAGTTCAGAACACAGCATGTTGTTTTGATTCCATACTCTCTTTGAAGCACAGAATGTCTAGTTCAGGGCTTCTCGAACTTTATGGGCCCAGGGACCCCTTACAGGGGAGAAAAATTCCCAAGGACCCCCTCTTAATCGTAACACCGATCAAGCATATGCTATACTTACAGCCATTTCCACTCTTAGATGCCATTGGAACTATTTGTATTCTAAAACTTTTCAACCTAAATACTTCAGACCTTGAATCGTGTTAAGATAAGATGAGATAATCCTTTATTAGTCCCACAGCGGGGAAATTTGCAATGCTATTGTATGTTAATACCACTTTACCACCACTTTATTCATTCATTCAAATTGCATTTGGACTCAACTGGACAGCATTTATAGCCAACATTTCAAGTAATTGATTTTAAAAACTTTCAGAAAATGAACAGTAGCAACACTAGCATAGTCCTGATAAATCCAGATATTTAAACTTACTTATCTAGTGCTTCAACTTACTAATAATGAACGTATTGCTGTGTGTCACAATCATATCAGAGTTTTCTATTAGCCCAAAGCTAACATGGGTGGTAGTAATGGACACAATATGTTGTAATTACGGTAACTTTAAGTGGACAAGCACAAAGTGACAAAGCCTAAAGTACAGCTTTGATAATGAGGGGATGGGCACAAGAAAAATCCCTAAAACTTCAGTCAACGGCGGTTAATTCTCCATGATCAATCGTGCGTGAATTAGTTTGACCTAGTTTCAAAAACGACACCACACGGAGAGGGTAAATTTGTAAACTTTCCACTTGTTTTCGGAATAAATTGACAGTTGACAGTATCATTACACGGCTCTACTTCTGTTTGTTTTCTTGCAGTCTTGGCATTACTTACAAAAATATGAAGAGAATATTAATGAGAATTTCCAGGAATTTGGTTGGTAGTTTCTTAGTTTTCCTAGAATTGCAAAATATCTCTCTCTGAGGACTCGGAAGAGACTATGTGAGCCACAAAGTTAATAATTCAACTTAATTAATGCAATGGGGAAGATTGAATTATTGCATTTCTAACAAGTGTCAACTGTGAGAAAGTATTAAATGCATGTTCACAGTTATGGAAAAAATTAGACGAATCAGCATGAATAAAAAACTTTTAGATTGTCAATATATATATATATATAACATTTTGCATTTTATTTACTTTTACACTGAAATTTGCATTATTTAACAAGTTTGATAACTCTAACAGTTGTTTACTTCTTTCACCAATATGTCATCAACATGTAACATGTACCTTATACACATTAAAATGACAAATGGCGGAAAAAGAACCCTGACAATCACAGGTGATGTTTACTTAAGGCAAGACATTAGTTGAAATATATCTCTATTAGGGCTGTTGATCGATTAAAAAATGTAATCGCGATTAATCGCATGATTGCCCATAGGTATTCGGATTTAATTGTAAATTAATCACATTTTTTATCTGTTCAAAATGTACCTTTAAAGGGAGATTCGTCAAGTATTTAATACTCTTATCAACATTGGAGTGGGCAAATATGCTTGCTTTATACAAATGTATGTATATATTTATTATTGGAAATCAATTAACAACACAAAACAATGACAAATATTGTCCAGAAACCCTCACAGGTACTGCATTTAGCATAAAAATATGCTCAAATCGTAACATGGCAAACTCAAGCCCAACAGGCAACAACAGCTGTCAGTGTGCTGACTTGACTATGACTTGCCCCAAAACTGCATGTGATTATCATCAGAGGTCAAGGGACCCCTTTGAAAATGGCCACGCCAGTTTTTCCATGCCAAAATTTAGCGCAAGTTTGGAGTGTTATTTAGCCTCCTTCACATGCTAATATAACATGGTTGGTACCAATGGATTCCTTATTTCTAGTTTCATATGGTGCCAGTGTCTTCACTCTAGCTTTAAAACTAAGCCTGCTCCAAGCTAAATATCGCAAGTTGCGTTAATGCGTTAAAGAAATAAGTGGCGTTAAAACAAATTTGCGTTAACGCGTTATAACGATAACTTTGACAGCCCTAATTTTTAGATTTATATATATGAAAAAAAATACTTGGGGTATCCTAAAATAAAGTTTTATACAAAAAATGCTGACGGTTTAAAAGTAACAAACAAAAACACAACAAAACTGAGTGTTCCACAGTATCATTTACTGTTCACTGCGTATCAGCAGTTGCAACAGAACAGCTCTTTGCCTCTTGACCTTTACGGTGAAACTCCGGCATTCACAAATTCTCCTTGGCACTGATCCTCCTCTGTCAGCTTGTTAGTTCTAGTGAAGCTGAATCATGTTAGCAGTGCCATAATGTGGAGTGAGTAAGGGCCACAGCATTGGCAGCTGCTCCCAAAACCGGAAAGTTTCATGCTGCTGGATTTTTTTTTTTTTTAAATACAAATGAGACGAGTCAAGAGGAATCTTCTCAGTGGGGCCGTGAACCGGAATCAGGTTTTTTTCTTTTTCCCTTTTCTTTCTTTTTTTGTCCCACTGACAAGTAAAGCAGACTCCAGACAGACAGTGCCTGCCTACATATCTGGCTGAGTGGCAGTGACTCAGTGGCATGTTATTCAGTCCCCATTCTCACTTTCCAGTATGCTGATGAATCCCTAGCCCCACGTCACCGTGTTGGAGGCATGCCTGAAACTGCCCTACACAGCACAGCGCTAATGTTACAGCTTGGCTAGGGCGCACTTGCTGATGTTTTTTTTGTTGAAGTTGTGTTGCGGCACCAGAACTCCTCTGGTGTTTTTGTGTTGATAAATCTAAATATGAGGCCACCGTGAGACCTTCTTATACTAAATATTTATCCACTACATAGTAAATGTGTTGACCTGAACATCACCGCATGGTTCACTGAATTCCCAGGGGAAAGAGAGTCTGTGACATGCTGGCGGGAACCGCAAAGTGACAAGTGACGCCTCCCCCCACCCCCCCCCCTCCTCCTCTCCCCTGATAATCTACCACTGGTGCTCTCCCATGTGCGACTGTTTAAACATGTGGTTGAAATGGCGTGGTGGGGGTCGATACGAGCGCAAATTTAAACTGCTTAGCGCATTTATAAATATGAAAACACAAGCCACTGGATAGTACATTGCCATATAATCATGCTTCAATAAGAAATCATGGTGCGACTGAATAATCGAAACAGAAACTGGATGAATCACTCACAAACAAGTCATGGGTTGCTACAAGCAAAAGGGTTGCTGTTCAGTGAACTTTTGATGAGGCAAAAAAAAAAGAAGAAAAAAAGTAGCACCTGGCAATTGCATTCTCGCTTAAAATAAATCCTCTTTGTATTCACTGCCAAAAAGCATTCTAATGAACAACTTCTAACATGAAAGACTGTAATTATAGAGTATATAAGGTTATACTTAAGTCTAGCAAGTTTCTCTCACTTGAAAACACAGCAAAAGCTTCTTTTTTTTTTGACTGACAATTAAAATAGTCAAAAAAGATGTGTTTGCTTGGAATATAAAAAATAGCATGATTAACAAATTCTAACAGACAAGTCAAGACTTTCCTCTTTGACCCCGGAATGCAACCCATCAGAGGGTGAAATTACTCCCCGTCTCCACTAACATAAGAATAAATTACATCTCAGAAGCACGCTTCCTGTTTACAATAGCCTTGTTACTTGTTGATTGAAAGCATATGAATAAACTAGAGCAGTTGTAAAAACAATCTTTTTTTTTTTTTTGCATTTGGCCTCATTTTCTCACCAATTTAGAACGTGCTATTCATACTGTGCATTGTCCCGGATGCTGCTGATCCCAAACACCTCCTCAGATACACATAAGAGAAGAGTTTCGCAGGCCTAGACACTCGCACTTTAGACACATCCCAAACAAACTGGTGGCTAATGCAGAGACAAGGACATGGTACCCAGCTGGGCCCACTGGAGACCACCTCCAGTTATGTTTATGGGAGTCCCAGGCTGCACTGGGCCTGTCTCAAGAAACAGGTTTACTGAGTTAGTTAAATAACTGAAGTGAATGCTTCAGTTCATGCTCCACCTTGAAGGGTAGGGTTGTGAATTGGCAAGAATCTGGCGATACGATACGTATCATGATACAGAGGTAACGATTCAATATATTGCGATACTGTAAGCAAGGCGATATATTGCAATTTTTTCAAACTGACTTTTTGGAAAACTGCCTTATTATAAAGAACATGCCACCATATGCATAAAATCAGAGTAAATTTCGCATTTCATTTGCATTTTGACAGTCGCTGTAATATCCAACATCATAGCACTACTTTGAGAGGGCACATACACTGAGAGGGTGCATCTCTTTGCAAATGAAATAAAGTATTGACTTTATTTCATTTATATAACATCGCGATATTCGATATTTTAGATATTTTTTTTGCACCCCTATTTGAGGGGGGCTCCGCATTTTACTAAGTAAAGTTGTTTATTAAGTGACTAATCCTCCTTTGCAAGACAGGCCCTGAGAGCAAATAAAACCAAAAATATGTTCATAGCTATTAACTGACATATTAGTAGAAGTTAAGTCCACTTCAAATGCCTGTTTATGAGCTGTCATTGTTATATTTACCATTATGCCTCTGGTCTAAGAGGGAACACAACAAGCTATTCCGCCACCTCCGGAACTATATGAGGAATGTACAAAGACATTTGAAACGGGTAATGTTATCTCCCCATGAAATCTGTTGCCAGCACTTAACGGCCATCCATTGCTCAGGGTTTGCCAGCCTGACTCCCTATGACAAGTCTGTCTGGCAGCATGAAGAAAAAAAAAAATGTCTTCACATTAGACATTCATTTCACCCTTTTCTCCACATTTTGTACTGTTAGTTCAAATATTGTTGAAGCCTGAACCTTGAAACTTAAACCTTTTGGGAAGGAATAGCATTAGAGAGCTGTTGAATAACTAAATTGTGGAAAGATATTAATACATTATGGTTTGAAAAATACTTTTCTATCATTATTATAAAACATTTTGAACAAAAATGTAAAGAAAAAAGGTGAACAGGCTAATTCCAATAGAAGTGTGTGCTTGTCATTGACATAGAGACTGTATATAAAGATGGACGACATGACAGCTCTCCAAAAGTGAAGCCAAAACATCTCCATCGCCCCCTGGTGGCTGGCTGCAGTATAGGTCATAAAGCCCACCTCCTCCATGTTAGCGGATGGGACACGGACCAAATTAAAAAGTACACGTCAAATAAATGTTTCCCAAAGATGGTTTCTGTCATTTTAGGTAGTTCTTATCACGCTGATGTGAAGTGTTAATTTTTCTGATAAATTTGGTTTTAATTAGTTATTTGATGCTATAAAAAGGGGGTGAGACGTCATGATTGACAGCTCTTTCTCGCCGACAAGCTGCGGCTGCACTAGCTCGCTGTTGGTTTGGGCGGGTGACCTCGATACCACGGCTCCACCGCCCGATCACTACTGCGCAGACTCCGGCTCCAAATGACGTCAACATCGCAAGATGGCAGCTCCTGTATCCGGGATATTTTGGCTTTACTTCCGTACAGTCGGAGGAAGTGGAGACGCGTCGTCCATCTTTATATACAGTCTATGGTCATTAGCATTACCTACAGAAATACTGTAAGTGGCCATTGTTCCCATTTAAGAAACGCTACCCATCTCACTTGAGTATCAGTAACAATATTATAGGATGCCAAAAGTGTAGTCCTTACCTGGAAAAGCCTTTCCCACACACAGAACATACGTAGGGCTTGTGGACTCCCCCGTCATGAGAGCGAACGTGGTAGGTCATCCGGTCCTTCCTTTTAAAGCGTTGCTGGCAGATGGGGCACTCGAACGGCTTCTCGTCTGAATGGGACAGCTTGTGGCGATTCAGGTGGTAGACGTCGCGAAAGGCCTTGCCGCACATCTCGCACCCGTGGTTTTTCTTGACAGGTTTGGCGGGTTTCTTGGGGACGTTGTGCTGCTGCGGCACGTTGCCCATCACGGATGACGTCATGATGCTTGCGCCCGAGGAGACCGAGGTGGTCGCCGTGGAGAGGATGCCCGCCACCGTGGAGATGTAGGAAGGGTTGCCGTTGTTCTCCCGCGGCATGGTGCAGATCATGGGCACCATGGTGGGGGCCGTCTGGGCGGTCTTCTTTGGCCGTGACACCATCTTGATACCGGTGTGGCTGGACTCGTGACGCCGCAGGTGGTAGCTGTCGCGGAAGGCCTTGTTGCAGTAGCCGCAGACGAACGGCGTTTTGCCTTTGTGCTCCTTCTTTATCACAGGCACTGGTTGGCGCACGCCTCCTCCGCTGGCCACATTGTCTTTGAGGAGTTCGGCGGCGCTGGTGATGGGCTTCTGGTCTAGGTGGATGGGCAAGATGGGCTTCTGGTCAATTTGTTCAGCTCCTGCATTAAGGAGTGGCAGCAGACTGTTCTGGGCCACATGGTGCTGGTGCTGGTGGTGGAGGGCTTCATTGGCCTGCTGAGGAAACAAACACACACATACAGAGATAAATATATGGCTGCGCCTAAATTAAATCCAGATAGTTGTTGGCAAAGTTTAAGGCTAATGATACTGAAGGATGAACATTTATTGCAACACAAAACTGATATTATCTATAAAATACATCAATATTGGCGATTGTAGTTACTGACAGCTGGGGGGTGGGGGGTTGATACAGCATAGTATCACGATATTTTGCTTGGCAATATTTTATCGATACACAGACGTCAAATATGGATCTTTTATTATACAGTATAAACTAACCCTGGCCACTATTCTGTCTTTCAGAGGTTACAGCGGGCTCAGTCTTAAAGCTAGAGTGAAGATAGTATACTGGTATCATATGAAACTAGACAATTGGAATCTGGTACCAACCATGTCATGTTAGCTTGTCAGGAAGAACGCTAAATAACGCTCCAAAGTTACGGTAAATTTTGGCGAGGGAAACTAGCATGGGCATTTTCAAAGGGGTCCTTTGACCTCTGACCTCAAGATATGTGAATGAAAACTCTAAGATGAACAGAGTGAAAACGGCATCTTATTAGATAAAACAGATGTTAAACGGCATAATCTGCAGATGAAAAAAAGGTAATAAATCGCAATATATCTTATTGCATATCGCAAAATGTTTAAATTCGCAATTAAGATTGTATCGTGATAATATCGTATCGTGGGGCCTCTGGTGATTCCCACCCCTAACATGCTCTATAATATACACAAATATTGGGGATTGTAGTTTCAAAACAGTTGAAATACCCCACTGTATCATTACTTTCCAAAGTCTGCACAAGAATGACCATAACAAAACAAAAGTGTTACTGACAGCTGCAACACCACTGGAGGTTTGCCAAGAGTCAGCTTTGACAAGTCCATGAAAACAACAAGGTGCTAGTAAGATGTTACAGAACACAAAATGGGCACTGGATCTGTCATTAATGAGGTTGACGGTGCAGCATGCCTCCAGTGCAAAAGAATCCAAATATACTGGATGAAAAATGATCCCGTCATGACGCTGCTGATTCACCATGTGACTGCAAAGCAGGCATACCAAATTAGAGGCAAAGCAGAGTCCAGTGCTCTGTAGAGCAGGCCTTTAGCTTAGCTAAGGAGCTCAGTTAGAGCAGGGCATGGTGAGGTAAAGGAGTATAAAGAGCACACACACACTACTGAAAACCAAAGGTCACTAAAGTAGACAAAACAACATGGATCACAGAGGCACAACTGCTTTACTTAGGTTAGTTATGCTCCAACCAAGGTGAAGTCTAAATTTACATTTTGACAATTGACCCTTCCTAAGTGCCGCCCCTTTTCACTATGTGCTCCAATAACAGTTGAACAAGCTTGGGACCCAGCAGAACCTCGGTCAGCGTTCCACTTTCCTGGGTTTCCCCTATGTATACTTAATGCTACGTGCTAGCCTCGTCAATGTTGAGGAGAAAACCAAAATTTTGAAGATGGTTAAAAAGACGTGGGGTCAGGGGACATGTAAAGGCCACACTTGACCATGTGGAAGTGTTTATTCCATTCCAAAAACACATTACATTAAATTATAGTCACATCTTAAGTTGGCTAATGTTAGCAAAACGCTTGCTAATTAGCTAGCTAACATATAGCTAACGAGTTAGCCTAATGTCAGGTCACCATCGCCAGCTAGGTTTGCTTCCTCCTTATTTCTGTGGTAAGACATTTGGAAACAAACGGATAGGTTGGTTGCTGACATATTTTTAGATGACGTGAATTATCGTTGGCGAGAAAAAAAATCATGGCTAACATTCCTTAGTTTGTATTAACTCTGTACGGCTACGTGCTGCTCCAAAGTAACCTTTATTTATTTTTATATACACAACGTTTAACATCCCGACGGGAAAAGTCCATTTCCTCGCCGGCGTCGCCATGTTTCTTTTTGTCAAGACCCTTTGTCCGACCTAGCAACAGTAACTAAGGGGGGCGGGATTTAGGAGGGGTCATATGCACAGCTCAGATT
>CAKALU010000039.1:40461-65155 GCA_916700995.1 Hozukius guyotensis
AAAGGCCACACTTGACCATGTGGAAGTGTTTATTCCATTCCAAAAACACATTACATTAAATTATAGTCACATCTTAAGTTGGCTAATGTTAGCAAAACGCTTGCTAATTAGCTAGCTAACATATAGCTAACGAGTTAGCCTAATGTCAGGTCACCATCGCCAGCTAGGTTTGCTTCCTCCTTATTTCTGTGGTAAGACATTTGGAAACAAACGGATAGGTTGGTTGCTGACATATTTTTAGATGACGTGAATTATCGTTGGCGAGAAAAAAAATCATGGCTAACATTCCTTAGTTTGTACGGGAAAAGTCCATTTCCTCGCCGGCGTCGCCATGTTTCTTTTTGTCAAGACCTTTTGTCCGACCTAGCAACAGTAACTAAGGGGGGCGGGACTTAGGAGGGGTCATATGCACAGCTCAGATTAGTTTTTTATCGCGTTAGTTACCCCTTTTGAGAAATGCCTTAGATTTCGGTTGACCTATAGGGACTGCCCCACCAACATCCATCATAATTAATAGAGAAGCAGGCACAGAGTTGCAAATACACCATCAGCTCAGCGGGGACAGATGTTTATGGTAATTCATATCCCTTCAAGGTTCTTGCTAAACTTGTTAAGACAGTATTTTTTTTCCCATATCAATCATAAATATGCTGTTTTTGGTAAATGGACACAGTCAAGACAACCGTGTTGTGAAACACCAGCCAGAAAAGGGCAAGGTGAAATGCTTGACCTTTCCCTTTTGAGGTTCAATCATCCATCGCAGAAGGCCAGCCGAGACAGGAGACGCAAAAAGAGGAGGAAGGGGGACAGAGAAGAAAAATGAACCGCACAGTGTCCTCCTTATGTCATCCAGCCTATTGTGAGACACAAATCTGAGCAGTGATGCCTCAGCGGGGGATCTTTGTATGCTCATCTTCATTGATTTGGCTCATCTATTCATGAGACAGGGGACATTGTTTATCCACAGCACACTACTCAGCTGAACTAGTGGCCGTCATTCCCCTCATATGCAATGGGAACCTGGGAACTGGTGGAGAATGCCACCAAGCCCACCCATCCGTTTGTCTAAGCACCTGCTCACACTTGCCACCTTCCAGGATTAGTCATCATCATGCCAATGCTAACCCGTCCGCTGGCACACCAGGGGTGTGCCTGGGGGGGGGGGAGCTTTATGTTTGGGTGGGGGGGAGGTGGGGGGATACCAGCCGGGAACCCTCTTTGTGAAGCTTGTGAACAGCAGACGTAGCCGCTGCAGACAGCCCGCCTCTATACAGAGGTGCAGGGCGCTGTAAGCTGCTGTGCCTTCATGCAGCTCTGACCATTTTGACACAAATGCGCTCTGACAACTGGGGCTGCTCCCTCATAAATAACATCAAAATGGAGGGAGTGTCCTGATGGCTCCACGGGCCACTGTAGACTTGAATTGAGCTCACGGTCTGAGTCAGATTATGCACTTGTCTTTCTTCAATCTTTTGTGTCGCACTCTACAGCTGCTTGCCGAAAAAACCCAATTTTTTTCTTTCTTTTTTTAACAAAACAAACAAAAACTATAATTGATAAAAAAAAAAAAAACTGTAAGGAAGGAGAGGAGTGCAGGAAACAAAATATTTGTTTTGTTTTATGGTACATGTAGAGCCCTCTCTTCAAGTTTATGAGTTTGTTCTAGGTTTGTTTTTCACTTGTTTACAAGTTCTGAAATCTTTGGCTGCTGCCCAGTTTGCCGAGTTGACACAAGTTCTTACAAAACATCACTTTTGTAATGTTTGTAATCCTCCTGGATTTTTTCTCATAGCCCGTAAAGCTTTACATACGAATACTTCAGGGATTCAGTGCCTTACTTTGCTGTTGTTGTTGAGGTTGCAAGTTTTAGAGGAGGTTTTGATATATTCATTCTTTCACCTGGGAAATGTAAGAGGATGATATGGGCCATTTCTAAGCAACTCACCATGTCATCCTTCTCCCAAAAAAACACTGAAATCAATGAGCCAAAACCTCCAAAAAAGTGGTGGCATTTAAAATAACATCGGATAGCAAACAGTCATGTCGAGAACAAATAAACAGCTGGAACATGCAAATTAAATTAAATACATTTTACCCAGAAGGGAGCACAAAGACCTCTTATGATTCAAGAAAAGTCCAAACATTTCTTAAATGTGGCCACAAGTGGGATTTTATAAAGAGGTATTCTACTGTATCTGACCAGACTCAGGTGGAGGGTAACTGATAGTAAAAAAAATAGTAACTCACTATGGATTACAACTCTGATGTAGCTAATGCTGCAACAATTAATTGATTAATTGTCAACTAGTAAATTAATCGCCAACTATTTTGATAATGGATTTATCATTTTGAGTCATTCTTTAAGAAACAAAAATCTCTGATTCCAGCTTCTTAAATGTGAATATTTTCTGGTTACTTTACCCCTCTATGACAGTAAACTGAATATCTTTGAGTTGTGGATAAAACAAGACATTTGAAGACGTCATCCTGGGCTTTGGGAAGCACTGATCGACATTTTTCACCATTTTATAAACTAACAACTAATTGATTAATTGAGAAAATAACCAACAGATTATTTGACAATAAAAATAATTGTTAGCTGCACCCCTATATGTACCACTGCACATATAACCACTGCAGATACAAAAGCACATGGCTTTACTCTGTCACTAGGACTTGAACCTAAAGTTTACGACTGACGCTAAAGCTCCATTCATTACTATATTTTAGAAACGGTGAGTAATAAAAGTACTTTGTGTAACTTCAAAAGGGGCTGTTTGTCATAATGGACCCGTTTCAAGCAAACAAGCTTGAATAAAAAACCCACTGTGAACTACCTACGTTTAACTTGGCTTCAAAATAAAACAATGAATAATAATTCACAACACCTACGTAGCACCAAATGGCAAACAGAAAGTAACTGACTGGTGAATATCTAGCAAGCCCAGATAAAGACCCAGATATTTTTTCAGGGGGTGGCAATTGTTCCGGTGGCCACAGACATTACCACGTGTTAGCCGTAGCAACGTGGTGGTTGTGTAAATGTCAGCTTGACTTAATGTGTTTCTGCCCCTAATGGAAACATTATTTTAAATGTAATTGGAACCCTTTTCTCATATCAAATTAAATGGTCACTGCATGGAATGTGATTATCTAAAATATAATTTGACATACAAATACATTGGCCACCAACAAATCAACAAAATGGCTTCCAAACGCAAGGCGCATGATCACCAACAGCTATTTTTTAAACTATGTTCACATGTCTTGCAGTGTCCTTTAAGGGAAATATTATTAGTTTAAGACTATTAGTTTGTGTCCCACCTGTTGAAAGTCATTTTCTTTTAGACATTTTTGGAACTTGTCAGGCAGAAGGAATGGATGTGTAGCACTTTTTAAAAAAAATAAATGTTTCTTTCTGATATTATAACACAGTTTATACAGTGTTTTTGTTGTGGTTCTTAGTGGCTATCACAGTCTCCAGAGGAAGCCAGAATGGAGTTTCGGGCCCAGAAGCATTTGCAGTGGGACTTTTATCACTTTGGGGCATTCTTTACCATTTTTCTGTTACATTACTGTTGTCATTGCGCATCTAGCGCCAAACTGGTCTGAACAAAATGATTCACCTAACTGTAGCCTGACAAATACTGGATTTTCAATATATTGCACTGCACATTAATCAAAAAAAGAAGGAGAGGGCAGCTGTACTTATGGTATTATTCAAGCTCATTTACACAACAATATGGATTATTTAAAACACCTGACAAAGTATTTGAACAAGAATATGCTAATCATCATCTCTTAATTTATGCATCTTAATAAAAATATCTTTCTATAAAAAGGTAACACGGTGGAATGCTTTAAAAAAATACTGCAAAGCGTGTGTCAACGGACGGTGGCTGAATGAAATATTTCCCTCCGTACGTCAATGATAACTGCGCACAGATTTACATGAGATTGACAGAGTAACAGTGAGCGGTACATAATACATGCAGGGCTTCTGGCTGGACGCCAGATACTCCACAACAAGCCACACCGTCCATCTGCCCTTTTCATCGGGAAGAAGTAAGTGATCAGTCTCCGACAGCCAGAGCAGAACGTTACTACTACTAATACCACAAAAATGATGAAGGGCACTATTCATGCTCTTTCTTTGCCTAATATTAGTATTAGGCTTTAAGATAGCAACTGGATAAGTAATGTGAACTTTGGCTTGTGTGGCAAGAACCTTATACTTAAAAGTCCTCTAACATATTGATAGATAGTTCAAGCTTCCCTGTGGAACTTCTACCAACTCTACCTCCTCTTGACCAATTCTCCTGTGACTCCAGTAGTCTGGTAATGATGGCACACACAAGCTCTTCCAAGTTTGACTTTCATCTGTCGTATTCCATCAGTGCTCCCTCTCAGCACCAGTTTTACACATTTTTTATGAAAACACGTTTCTCTGAAGTTTGAACACTTTCGTCACAAAATATATCAAATAAATAGTATTGGCTGGCATAGAGTGCTGCAGGGATTACGTATTTCTGTGGGCCAACCAGGAAGTTAGCATCGCCCTGGATTTCCTCGACAAAAAGCCAATGGGATTTTTCCATTGGGTTTTGGATTATTGCAGAAAATAAGCTCTGTGGCAAACACACGTTTATGATGCTTATAAGTTTTGTTCACCCAGATAATCTTCACAAATGAACACTACTTTTATGATTTTTGAAGTGTGAATGCAATCGCCAGAAGTAAAAAGCTAACTAAAGTTAGGCTTTAAATGAACTACACCAGTCGCATGAGTATACACAACGAGGCTGTAAAGGAGGACGAGTCTGCGAGAACAAAACGTTAAAATCTGTTCAGCTTGTGCAACCACAGACCTTATTTCAGGCACCTAAACAAAAAACCCATTGACTCCCAGACGAGGGAACCGTAAGTGCTAAAATGCTAACTCATTTCCGGATTTTAGGACTCATTCCTGTAACACTCTATTGCCAAGGGACTCCAACATTACAATTACTGCCAACAAGACCATGTGATCTATATCAGTGGCTCCCAAACTTTTTCACATCAAGGACCCCTAAACTGACACAAATTAGACCCCCATTTGATAAGATTTTGCATTTATGCCACTCCTAAAACATAACCAAAACCACATCTAACCAAAAACCAATTTTACTCCCAGACGAGGGAACCGTAAGTGCTAAAATGCTAACTCATTTACGGGTTTTAGGACTCTATTGCCAAGAGATTCCAAACATAACAGTACTACCAACAAGACCTTGAGATCTATATCAGCGGTTCTCAAACCTTTTCACGTCATGGACCCCTAAACTGACACAAATTAGACCCCCATTTGATAAAAATGTTGTCCCGGGGTCCCCCATCTGATAGGATTTTTGCTTTTTGATGTTATATATTATCGAAAGTGTATGAAAAATGGTAAAATAGTCATACGGTCTGTCATTGTGTTACTTATGGATTGCATTATAGTGAAAATAAATAATTCCTCCTTTTTGCTGGGGACTCCCCTTCAAGGACCCCTGGTGGTCCCAGATCCCCACTTTGGGAACCGCTGACCCATCTGACCCTGCTCTCAATTACATACAGTCACTCATATGAAACTGCAGAAAAAACAATAGGCTATAAAAGGAGGATTTTTGTGAATGATACTGATAAAGTTCATTGAGGAGGTTCTTCCTCCCATGAGGAGTTAGTCACACCCACTAAAACACACTGGGGGCACAACTTCATAGATTACAATAACTATATACTTATTACATGGGTCCATATATTGATTAATAACGGACAAAATGACAGCACAGCGCGGGAAAACATTTCATCATTTGAATTAGACCCTCTCCAGAAACACTCGGGCTCTTACCTCACTAGGCTTAATTCTTTTAGGCTCAGTAAGGCCATGTGAAGAAAAAATGTCATTCATTTTATTGAACAAAAGCCTTCCATCTTTAGTAGACACGGTGAAACCCACTAACCGTGGACCAGACATCAGCCTCAACAGCACCACTCACTTTCTGGCTGAGAAAAAGAGCATTTATAAATTGCGTAATGTGGTTGCTAATTTGAAAACGTTGCTAGTGTTAGCTGATGATGTTGTGTACATACTTTGAATTCCTTTCTTCCCGAATAAATAGCTAGTTAATAAACAAGAGAGCTGCACCAGCGCTGCTTATCAAAGCCACGTAACATTAGTTTAGTAAGCTCATTGCGACAGCCTCGCCCAAATTAAGCTAAATTAGCTAGCAAGTTAGATGAAGGCAGCCTAAACATCGTTAGCTAACTTGGCTAGTTACTGGCGGACCCGGCTGGAGGCGAAGAGCGGAAAGTTCAACAAGGACTTCACCAAGAATCATCGTTAGTAAATCTCAGCAGCCGAGAAGTAGACACTTATTCAACGTTTCCTAGCTTTCACCGCTTCAAATTAAAACTATCTGTGGGTTTAACGGCGTTACAATGAACATCTCATGATCCTATGGCGACCGATCACAGCCCTCAATCACAGGAGAAAAACAGCTCTGTCTGGATTGTAACGGTGCAGTGAGCGTTGTCTCCAGCTCCACTTCAAATGATCCCGCATGTGTCTCTGGCTTCGACTTGGCAAACTAACTTGAAAAAAGCCCCAAACGCTGTCGAGTTATTCAACATTAACAGTCCAAGTATTCGTACAATAGAAAAGCAAGCCATGATTTTTCAATCGCGCGTTGAGGAGCATTGATTTTTTGTTCTAGCGTCATTCCCAAAGCCTCACAGCTGGACGCCTGCTTTCATATACCATTGTTTTGCTTGCTTACTTCATCTACTCGTTACTCGTTTAAAAACTTGCTTTTACCGCTAAGATTTCCCGCCGCTTGTGAATCTTAAGGTTGTTTTACGAGCGATCCCGGTTTCCCTCGCAAAGAGTCAACTTACTTGGAAAAGAAACGTACTCCAGCTCGGCTCCATTTCCACACTTACTAATTCTGGAGGAAAGCTCGTAGAAGCCTACAACAAAGCAACCAAACATGGCAGCTGAAACAACTTCCGGTAACCTCGAGGGCTCAACCATTTCACATACTATTTAGGGGGGAGGGGTGATAAATTTAGTATGTTAAAAATAGTTCGTGTAAGCGTTTATGCGGTTCATAAAACATATATAGTGTCAATATAAAATACATTATGAAATATATATATGTAACATATAATTTAAATTGTTCCTATTTTATCACAAAACTAATTTGATGTAGTTGGATTTCTAAACACCCCTCTGGATGTGTTTTCCGCTGATTCTGCGAGGGGGCATTTGTTCTAGTCGACTACTACTGTCGCATGTGGTTGTCGGGATATGAATGTGTTTCAGTAATTCGTTTTTATAAGAAAATATTTGGAAAGCGGTTTGTTCTGCATTGCAAACATTTGGCTTTACTCCTTTCCCATAATGAGGATGGTTTCTGTTTAAACGGAGCAAAAAATAGTCCGCGTGCGCAGCAGTTTCTTTTCATTAATGGGATCATGGGGATGAATGAAAACCACAGAACTCATATAAATTGGACGAATTGCCTCCAGTGGACCAAAATAACACACACACACACACACACACACAGTCTACTAATTGACTGTGAATACACCACTTACATTAAATAAACTAGGATTATTGTCTGCAGAATTTGATATTTGTGCAATTGTCACAATTAAATCACAATTAATTTCTAATGTTGTTTATTAAGGTTATTGTCACACAACGTTTTTTGGATTGGGCCTTCATGGTAAGGTAACTTTTAAAAGTTGATTGTGTGGGAAAGAAAATCAAACCATATCTCAGCATTCTTTCTACAAATGACACATGCATTTAATCATCAGTGTTCTTTGAACCAAATGCAGATTTGTCCTTCACTGTGTTATATCATTCATCATCAAACAGTATGATTACTCAACCCTCAGAAAGAAAGGAGACTGACGTGACCACGCTGGATATGAATCATAGCTGCATTGTCTCATCCTGATGTTTTTTGCGCCCGTCTCAAAGATGTTTCACACATTGGACTTTGATTTAGTCATTTGTTAAAAGGGAACATGTTACTGTGAAAAAACAATAACTGTAACTAGATGCAGGCAGATAATATTAGGAACACAGCATGCCTGTCTGTGGTCAAATGGCACCTTCAACCTTGAAGACGGCCAAGAAAATAGTACAGAGCATCTGGGGTTACAAGACCAGTAGGTTAAAGCCAGATGACCTTCATAAGCACCAATGTGCTGTCCTACAGGCTCAGATGACTAAGACACATATGATTGTGTGTCATTTCAACAACTTTCATTCAAATCCGGCTAGGCACATAGTAGGCCTACGTGAGATCTATCTCCCATTGTCCTTTTCTTATTCCATATTTGCTGTAACTTAATAAACAAATAAATAACCTTCATATTGAGCTAATAATTAGCCTATGTGGATACAATAATCAGGTTCAAGGCAGCAAAAGAGTGCTGTTTAAAGCTACCTGGGTGTCACCAAAGCAACAGGGCTCAGGGTTAGGGTTTGGCAAGTATGCCAAACAATGTTAAATTTGCATTACGACAGGAGGACCACTGTATCATATCATATGGACTAATACAGCACAGTTCTAACAGTTATATCTCAAATTATGTTAGACATAACTCAATAAGAGTTGAATTTGGTAACACTTCATTTTACAGGTCTGCAAATTCCATGGTAATTAGGTGATAATTAGCAAGTGTCCTATTTGAAATTTCTTCAACTACTGCCAAATTACCCTAATATTTACCTCAAAATTTATTGAAAATTACTTAATAATATTAATTATATAATCGTTAGAATAGGGCCTTTAGGCTTGAGCGGCTCCTCATCGGAGGTGGAAAACCAAAACTAATAGAAGACACTTCTGATCAGGCACAAATCTTACCATCGTGTGACTTATTGTCTACACAAATGTAACCTGGTAGCTAATGTAATGATTCAGGGAGTTTTTAAAAGAAATTTCAAGGAAGTTATTTGCTAATTATTATCTATTTACAAGTAGACATGGAAATAAAGCATATCAATTAACTTTGTATTCTTTTCCTGGAAATGTGTTAAATAAATTACCAGCTATTGGGAAATAGCGGAATATCATTATTAAATAATGTTTATAATAAAGTAATTTTTGATAAATTTTGAGGTAAATATTAGGGTAATTTGGCAGTAATTCCAAAGAAATTTTAAATAGGTTACTAATTATCACCTAATTTCCGTGAAATTTGCGGACCTGTAAAATGAAGTGTTGCCTTAAATTCTTCTTATAAACTGAATGCAGCCAAAGAAAAAACAAATGACTAACTAGAGACCAACTTGTGATGGGACCACACTGCGATGCCAAATGGGACCAGGGACGTAAAGTGGGGGAGGCCAATGGCCCCTTCCTCACTTCCTACAACCCTACTTCTGGCCCCCTTGCTCGGACCACACCTATCGTTGAACTCTGCCTTCATTTTGATCTCAACCTGTAAAGTTTCGTGACGCCAAATCAGACCAGGGGCGTAAAGTAGGGGGAGCAATGTCCCCTTCGCCCCCCTTGCTCGGACCACGTCAATCATCGAACTCAGTCTTCATTTTGATTTCAACTACAAACCTGTAATGTTTCGTGACTGCATCTTGCAATTGTGACGCCATCGCTGTGACAATATCTGTTTGTTTGAAATAATAGGCTAATAATCAGAAATTTGAAATAATAGGCTAATAATGCTATCTGTCAAATTCATCTTTAACTTTGTTTATTCAGCATTTTGTCTCTTTTTTGGCAAATTAATTACACTCAAAATGCGAGTGTAGGGAGGTGGAGAGAGAGTCTCTAACCATATCTGTATATATAACATGTTTTAAGAGGCAGATTATTATGTGTATTATTAACATGATATCAATATTTAATTTAAAATTATTATTATTATTATTATTATTATAATACCGGTATATCGCGACACCCCTAGCACCCCATACAACAACAACAACAACAACAACAACAACAACATCTCATCACAATAAGACAATATACACATACTGTACATTCCCACATACTAAAACAATAAAAAAAAGGTGAAACCTTGAAGTACCAAAAATATTAAAAGAGTTACAATATTAAGATAATGACAAGAACAGAAGAACCGGCCTGGGTGGATGTGCTGATACTACCTATACTTTACAGAGTTGAGCAGTGAAATGACCGAGGGTATGAAAGAGAATTGAACCAAAAGAGCTCTTGTTAGATAATAACCTTTCTTTATTTTGAGGAATTTCCTGCTATTTTGCTTGATTATTTCACACTTTTTCAGAGAGAGTGAGGAAAAGGATGGTTAAAGTTACATTTATGAATATGATCGGAGTTATATTCTTTGCTCCACATAATAAAAAGTTGGGAAAAAAGTGAAAAGTTGTCAATATTTCTTAAATTCTTTATCAAAAGTGACATGTTAAATTGATATACAGCGATTATTCACACTTCAACGGGGACCAAAGTATTAAAATCTCGCGGGAAATGAGACTTGTGTTCCAGCTCTAAACTGAAAGTGGACACAGCTTGAATCAGTATTGTGCACACACTCTTTCCAGTACGTTCTTTGAACCCTCTGCTCGTCCGTGAATGGCTGGTTCAGTAAAGGTGCCCCCATTGTACATTTTCAATCTTTGTCCCACTGTACATTGAAAGCCTTTATTCACATACAGTGCAACCGATGTTTCAGTTAGAGTTAGAGGGAATATGTGTGGTCAGCCCATTCTCCCCTCGTCCAGCTCAAAAGACACGATAACATCCAGCAACGGGCTCCACTTGAAAATACAGTTATGCAGATTGCTTCCTCTGGTATTTTTCCAGCTTTGGATAAGGAAAACTCTCCAGATTCTCCAAAGGTAAGCTCCACCAGGACATGGAGAACAGAATGATTACATTTTAGCTTGTTTAAGGAGTAGATTGTTATATTATTTTGAGAATTCATTTGTAAACCCAGGAATTAAAAAAAACACAAATTTCTGTTACAGGAAATGCCATTGAAATGTAACTAAACTATTTTGTGAATATGAGAAACTGCTGGTAATTTACAGCTTAATGGAATAACTGCTCTTACTGTATGTAATAACACAGGGGTCGGCAACCTTCATGGTGTGAAGTGCCATTTTTAAATGTTCTTGGTAATCAGTGTGTCATATCAACATTAAGGTAGTTGTTGTTATGACAACACATCAAAATTCAAATCTCCAACAGATCTGTAATTTTATTCCATCCACTTAGGCAATGTGCAACATTTCTCCCATAATCAGGACATTGTAATTATATATTAGAGCACTATACAAGAAGGCTGTCATCCTTATGAAAACATCCATATTAAACATAACAACCTTCCACCAATCTTGTTCATCATCAATAAACTTTTCTGGGAAGAAGGCACAAGGAGTACTAGCCAATCAGAGGCAGATTAGGGCGGGTCTTCGCGGAATGCTGGTGGGGAAAAAAATCAATCAAACTACCTTAAAGGTCCCATATTATAAAAAAGTGAGATTTTCATGTTTTTTCATTATAAAGCAGGTTTAAGTCCTATATAAATACTGTGAAAGTATCAAAACACTCAATCCACAGGGAAATACACACAGCCTGTATCCAGAAACTCTGCATTTGAAACAAGCTGTCAGGATTTCTGCCCATTTGTGATGTCACGAATATACAATATTTAGACCCTTGACACATTTTTAAACGTAAACAACATGTGTCCCAGTTTATTCCTGGTTGCAGTGTATGTGAATGTCATCAGCTGACAGAAAGTACACATGGACCCAAGCTGTTGCCTAGCAACGCAATTCTGTTGCAATTCCGTCAAAATGCGTTAAAACGGAGCGTTTCAGACAGAGGGTGAATACAGGCATATTCAGGCTGACAGTATGAGGAAAATAAAAGGTTTTTTGAACATTACAGCATGTAAACATGTTCTAGTAGAAACACAAAATACAAGTATGAACCTGAAAATGAGCATAATATGGGACCTTTAAATAACTAGGAATACACTGATACCGATACCGGATCGAATATCGGGCCGATACTGACTCAAATAGCTGGATATCTTTGACAATGGGGCCGATCTATTAAATTTAACTCTATGTTTATATAATATACATATACCTTATATACTAGAGTTTTAATTCTTGTTTAAGCTTTTACCAATTTGTTGCTGCATTAAAAAGGTTTACACTTGAATGTTAATTTTGAAGATTTTTTTTTGCCAACAATTTATTATTTTAATAATAAATAACGATTCAATACATTTATATCTCTGTATTTATTTCTCACATTTTGTTTTACAAAGTTATGAAAGAAAGTGATGATATTTTCCTACACATAAAAGAAGGATCCAGTCACTTCCACACAGTGAGGCATACAGCTTATTAATTAAACACTGGTATCGAATCTGTTCTCGGTATCGGCCAATACTCAAAGCCCAGGTATCGCTATCGGTATCAGGACTGAAAAAGTGGGATCGGTGCATCCCTATAAATAACAGGCTGTCCAACAGCCAATGACTGTGAAAGAGGTAATTTGGCTTGCGGATGAGAGGAAACTTCAATATTTTCATAAAACTGTATTGCACAGTTATTGCTAGCGTGTCATTGGTTAAGCTATTGTGTGCCAATGGTGGCGCCAAAGGTGCCTACCCCTACGAAACACACGTGACAAAAAAAACGGTTGAAATTCATTGTGACAATTTATTAAAACTGAAGGTCGTGCCAGATTGTGACATATACTAACATGAGGCGATGACACACCAAGAAAGCTATTTTATGATATTTACTGTATATTTAAAGTGGATTTTTAGGTCAATATTTAAATCTAGATAATATCTGAAAGCCATACATGTGCAAATACATCTGGTTTCATGCACCTGCTTCCTTGGTAAGATTGAGTCATACATTGCATTTTTTTTCTCCTTAGGAGTGTAAGAGAAACCACTTCAGTTTCATTATTATCATGATTCAGTTATTGATACATTGTGCCTGACTATAGTATTTTAACTAGGACTGTCAATTGATTAAAATATTTAAATGCGATTAATCTCTTGATTGTCCATAGTTGATCGTGATCTTGCAGAATAAGGAAACGCATGCATTTGATGCTTTTTTGTCAGGTGTGCAAAGTTTTTGGGTGCTGGTTTAAGTAGAAGTGGAAGTCACTATTAGTAAAGATCACTTCAACTGCTAACACTGTAGTTTCCTTATGCAAAGGCAAGAGCATATTTAGTGCAATGCAATACTATCTTTAATAGTGGATCTCAAACCAGCTGTTATCTCAGAAGTCAGAACAAGATACAGTAATTTCCAAATGTATAGGGCTGTCAATTGATTAAAATATTTAATCATAATTAATCGCATGATATAGTTAATCGAGATTAATCACAAATTAGTCACAGTTTTTATCAGTTCAAAATGTACCTTCAAGGGAGATTTGTCAAGTATTTAATACTCTTATCAACATGGGAGTGGGTAAATATGCTTGTTTTATACAAATGTATGTATATATTTATGATTTGAAATCAATTAAAAACACAAAGCAATGACAAATATTGTCCAGAAACCCTCACAGGTACTGCATTTAGCATAAAATATATGCTCAAATCATAACATGGCAAACTGAAGAGCTGTCAGTGTGTCAGTGTGCTGACTTGACTATGACTTGCCCAAAACTGCACGGGATTATCATAAAGTGGGCATGTCTGTAAAGGGGAGACAGGTGGATACCTATAGAACCCATTTTCATTCACATATCTTGAGGTCAGAGGTCAAGGGAACCCTTTGAAAATTGCCATGCCAGTTTTTCTCATCAAAATTTAGCGTAAATTTTGAGCATTATTTAGCCTCCTTCACGACAAGCTAGTATGACATAATTGGTACCAATGGATTCCTTAGGTTTTTTAGTTTACAATATCTTCACTCCAACTTTAAAACTGAGCTCACTACGACCTAAAAATCGCAAGTTGCATTAACGCGTTGAAGAAATTAGTGGCATTAAAACGAATTTGCGTTATTATTACGTTAACTTTGACAGCCCTAATTTTAACTATTGTGTTTTCCCACAGAAATGGGAGACTGGTCCATTCTTGGCCGCTTCCTAACGGAAGTTCAAAACCACTCCACGGTCATCGGCAAGATCTGGCTGACGATGCTGCTCATCTTCCGCATCCTGCTCGTGGCCCTGGTCGGGGACGCGGTCTACAGCGACGAGCAGTCCAAGTTCACCTGCAACACCCTGCAGCCCGGCTGCAACAACGTCTGCTACGACACTTTTGCTCCCGTCTCACACTTGCGCTTCTGGGTCTTCCAGATCGTCCTGGTCTCCACGCCTTCTATCTTCTACATCGTCTACGTCTTGCAAAAAATCACCAAGAATGAAAAGGCAGAGGATGATAAGAAGGTCCAAGTGGTACCCAGGTCCTCGCCTTCACTAGAAAGGGACAAAGGAGGAGATAAAGAGACGACGTTGGAGGCCGGCGATCCTTATAACGCAACCTATAACAACGAGGACTGGAGCTCACGGGAAGAGGAGTATGAGGAGAGGAACCAGCTGGAGGAGGATGCGAGAGAGGTAGGGAAGGATCCAACCCAGCTCTCCAGCCAAGTCTTACTCATCTACATCATACACGTTCTGCTGCGCTCCATCATGGAGATAATCTTCCTCATTGGACAGTATTACCTATTCGGATTCGAAGTCCCGCACCTCTTCCGCTGCGAGACCTACCCTTGTCCGAACAGGACCGACTGCTTCGTGTCTCGAGCGACAGAGAAGACCATCTTCCTCAACTTCATGTTCAGCGTCAGTCTAGGTTGCTTCATTTTGAACATTGTGGAGCTGCATTATCTGGGCTGGATCTATATCTTCAGAGTGTTGTTCTCCGCGTGTTGCACGTGCTGCGATTCGGGTAGGAACCCCGGGACGCGGGTGGATTTATACTCCGACAACAACCCACTGCTCCTCGAGCTCAAGCACTCTCTGCGTGGTAGGGTCGTCCTGCAGACCGCCTCACCCACATCACGGGACAAGAGCGGCGGCGTCCCCAACCAAGGCCCGGCCATCTCCTTTGAGACGGACTCCACGCTGGAGTGCACTTCGAAGAGAACTCCGGATGAGAAGGATCGCAGCAAGACTAGACTGCACAACATGGCCAAAACAGGAAGAGGGAAAAAGTCATGGCTGTAAATCATGGATGTATAAAGAGAACTGGATGCTGCGTTGGAGGCCGGACCCCGTTCATTCCTATGAAAGTTGCTCAGTGGCGCATGATGCCAAAATGGCTCGACTTCCGATTGGAAAAGTACCCGGATCTTCCTGCGATCTTCCACATCCATTGAGCCTATCGACACGCTGTTGTCATGTTTAGCTAACCCCGCCTCCCAGCCCTCGCTCCAGCCTCGATCTGGGTCTCATTTACCTGAACGGAGGAAGGGAAATAACTCTGGATTCGGCTATTAGTGCATTTTACAAATTTTAGGACCTAATGATTTAAATAAGGGCTATTCAAATGTTCATACTGGGAAGTTGATTCACCTAAAAAAAAATATCACCTGAGTTACAGTTGTCTCTTTCCCAATTTGAGTCTATGGGAAAAGCTTTTTTTGGGCCCAATGGCTTCACGTAACGGACACAGAAGTTCCAGTATCGCCGTTTGGCCACTGGCGCTCTTCCTGGGGGCTTGCTGTAAATATTATTTCAAACCATATTTTTCTTTTGTGTTATATATATTTTCCATCTATAACTGCGCTTGTATATATCTAAATTGAGTTATGAAGTTAGTAATTATTGAAATGATTCAGACAGTGTCAGGGAGAAACTGCGACAGATTCAGTGTATTTGTTTCTAGTCACAGAAAACCTAACTTAACATTAATAATGTGGAATTTTGGAATGGTTTGGAGATGTTGCAATGTGTTTACCATTCTTGGTTTATTATGTGTACTGTAGAGGGAAGCACTGATATGAATGTAGTGCAGATTTCTATGAAAATGTTTCTGTAAATATAGACAAATCAATGTATTTGCTGTGATTTATTCATACTTCCACTTACACTTTGTTAAAGAAACAAGAAAAACAAAGGATCTTTTGTAAATAGAAAGATGGTGAATTTAAGGTGGCAGTAGGCAGAATGTTTTTGGAATTAGTGGGCAAAAATTCCATAATAATCTTTCAGCATATTGTAATTCAAGTGTTCTGAGAGAAAGCTAGACTTCTGCACCTCCTCATGGCTCTGTTCCAGATGGTAGACTTTGGCCAATCACAGGTCATTTCAGAGAGTTCCTATTGGCTGATCATTCAATGGAGGCAGCTGTCAATCACTAGCAAACAGAATATTGATTAATTTTTGATCAGCACTGCCTAGTTTGACTGTTTGATCGAAGTTCGCGAATGATTGACAGCTGCTCAGAGACAGCAGGCTCCAGCTCAGCTCTGATTGGTTGTTTTCCTCCGGTCTGTGAAATCTTGCAGATGCCATTAGGAGCACCGGAGGACACCTGAGGACACAGTCACACGACTGCACTACTGTCAGGGTATAGTGACCGTTTTATAAATATAACTTTTTTTAATCATATTTGCTCCATTTCTACCCACTGCTGCTTTAAGCATCAGCAACTTTATACTTACATGGCCTGTTAAGAAACAATACACAAGGGCTCTGATCTGGTTTAGAATAGTTGATATCTCGGTCTGATTCTCATTGTTTTGTACTTTTTTTTTGCCAGAAGACAAATTTCCGCAAAGTCAGTGGAGTGTAACCTGTGCGGTAGGTTAGACAGTGGTGGAATAAGTACTCAGAGTTTTTACTTAAGTAAAAGTAAAAATACCATAGCCTAAAAATATTACATTTCAAGAAAAAGCTTTGAATTCAAAATGCTACTTAAGTAAAAGTACAAAAGTTTTTTCAGCAAAATGTAATTCAAGTATGAAAAGTAAATGTACTCGTGATGCAGAATGGCTGACAGATTGACAGATCGTCAATGTGGAGCCAATTTTTGATACTTTGTATACTACTGGGTAGATAAGTAGTATAATACTGCCCCATATCATATTGTCTGTTCATTTAAAAAGTAGTAACTATAAGTGTCAAGTAAATGTAGTGGAGTAAAAAGTACAATATTTACATCTGAGATGTTGTGAAGTAGAAGCAGAAAGTAATGGAAATACTCAAGCAAAGTACAAGTATGTCAAAATTGTACTTAAGTACAGTCCTTGAATAAATGTACTTAGTTACATTCCATCACTGAGGTTATGTGCCATAGAGTGGGACAAAAGGCCTAATTTTCCTTGACTTGACCGGATATATTTGACAAATCTTGCTGTCCTGCATGGCAATTATATCCCATAATATAATATAATATAATATAATATAATATAATATAATATATTATAATATAATGTAATGTAATGTAATGTAATATAATATAATATAATATAATATAATATAAATCTTCAAGAGCTTGGGCTGAAATGTAATCATATATGCAAAAATCTCAAATGTATAAACTTGGAAGGCACAAACTGGGCCTAGAATCACACAAACTCAAAGATTTAAAAGCTCGTTTTATATATTGTCAAATCTCAGATCAACATAATCTACAATATCCTATCAAACTTCTAAATTAAAACGTGTGTTTGTGTTCTAAAGTGAGTCCTGACAAGGAAAACTGGGCAGACTGGGAATATTTATTTACCTGTGCCTTCTGTATACATTACCTGCACATTCAGTGTTGCAGTGCGTAAGAAGACCAGCAGGGGTCACTGCTGTCCGGTTTACACTGGTGCTACCTTCAAGTGCTATTTGAATTACTAAACTTTTAGAGCAGTTTAAAACATTGACGACCCAAATACGATTATAGAGGGCTAAATTTGGCACATTTTGTCCACCTGTAACGTATACAGATGGATTTCATGAAAAGCAGCGTAAGTAAACGGTGCTAAGATCATTCCTTGAACAACTAGTCATTTTTGTGGTGTTGTGGTGCACATAATTCAAGGTTATTTTTTTTGCCGTTAAATATATATAAACTATTCTATACATGACTAGGCCTACCAACTGCCCTTTAAAAAAAAAGTAATAGTAGTAAAAACACAAACATGAGGTTGTGTCCACAGGTCATTTAAAACCGGCCATACTTGTTTTGGATAAGTCGGAGCTTACGGCAGGCACTTGAAGGCATCACAAGCTCCATTTCTCGCACCTACTGTCAATTGAAAGGAGCAAAATGCTGCAAACTTCAAGCAACGCGCACAATTACAGGTAAGTCAGTGTCATGTCGGTTAATAGCGTTAACTAATAACTGTGTCTTTTATATTAATGAATGACAGTTGTTACACTCTCTATTGAAAGTGTCCCCTGAGGCCACCGGTGCTAGAAAATGAGGGCAAAGCAGCTTAAAGGGAGAGCATTACGGCCAAGCTGTGGACTAGTAGCAGCAACAACCTAGTTATAGCATGCAAGTTCAGTAAAGCTCAACATCAACAAGGTTTTTTATCATTTCCTGAGAAAAGACATTATGAGAATATTTGCAGTTGTATTGTAAAGTGCTGCAAAGTGATTGTATTGTTATCTCATAGCCTCTGTGACCTCAGGAGATGTGATTAAGTGAAGATAAATTGCATATTTTACTGTTTATGGGTTCACACAGGCTACTATATGTATGTATGTGTGAGGCATTCAGGTTCATTGGAGAGCATCGTTCAAAAGTGTTTAGATGTTCAACTACTCTTCTGTTTGGTGATGCTGAGCAATTTGACAGCAAGACAGATGAGGTCAAAGCTGTCCAAAAACAGTGCCTGTATGTAGGGCAGCTATAGGACTGAGAGAATAAATCCCCAAATCTGGAGTACATTGATGTTTGTAGGTCATTTTTTGTTGTTGAGACTGTAATGCATCATATTGATGTTTCACACAGCTGACACACTATACTTCTGATTTGAGTTATTTAGATTCTGTGTTGATACTGATAAAAAAGTCTGATTAAATAAAAAAAAAGAGTTATGACATGATGTGCAATACAGTGTTTGATGAAATGTTTTTATGAGTTGCAACATAAGATATAGGAATAATGTTATTATATTGTCACAAAAGACAACAAATAATGGATCTTTTAATGGCTGATATCATAGTCTATAAATAAAAACATAAATATAACAAACTAGATCTGCAACTAGCGATTATTTTCAATGTCGATTAATGTTGATTGTTTTCTCAATTAATTGATTAGTTGTTTGGTCTATAAAATGTCAGAAAATTGTGAAAAATGTTGATCAGTGTTTCCCAAAGCCAAGGATGACGTCCTCAAATGTCTTGTTTGTCCACAACTCAAAGATATTCAGTTTACATCATAAAAAACTAAAGAAACCAGAAAATATTCACATTTAAGAAGCTGGAATCAGAGGATTTTGTCCTTTTTTTTCATTAAAAAAATTACTCAAACCAGTTAATCGATTATCAAAATAGTTTGGGATTAATTTAACAGTTGAAAACTAATCAATTAATTGATTAATCATTGCAGCTCTATAACAAACATAGTAAACTAGAAGTTAAAAAAGGATTTCAAAAAGCATCCTATGAATAATTTACTGTATTTCGTTTTGCACATCTGCCATCATACTAGCTATTAGCTATTACAGATGTATCGATTAATCAATTATTTGTTTGGTCTATAAAATGTCAGAAAATGGTGAAACATGTCGATCAGTGTTTCCCAAAGCCCAGGATGACGTCCTCAAACGTCTTGTTTTGTCCAAAATGAAAATATATTCAGTTTACTGTCATAGAGGAGTAAAGAAACCAGAAAATATTTACATTTAAGAAGCTGAATTCAGAGAATTTTGAGCTTTTTTTTCTTGAAAAATTACTCAAACCGATTAATCAATTATCAAAATAGTTGCCGAATAAGTTAATAGTTGACAACTAATCGAGTCATACACTGTCAATAACCCTGTAACACCAAATATCCGCTGCTACTGTTATAGATTATATTTTTTTACAGTCTTTAATGCACATTTTTAGATTATAATTTACAGTCTTTAGTACACATTTTTTGTAATATGTACATATCATCTATCACTTTATGTACATATTGTAATATGTACATACCTGTCACTGTAAATATAAAAACTACTCACTGTACATACAGTATATAGACAACTCCACATGTACATGCTGTACATGATCATCTAGTCCATGTATATCCATTCGGTATTTATTCCTTTACACTATTTGTATTGTTTACAACTTCCAGAATACTTGACTTGTACGTAAACATTTTATTTTTTATTTTTATTATTGTATTCTTTTATTCTGTTATTTCCATTCTGTGTAAGTACATTATGAGAGATGCATAAAAAAAAGAGTCAATTCCATGTATGTATATACGTGGCGAAATAAACAGGATTCTTGTTGTTGCTCTATAACAAACATAGTAAACTTGAAGTTAAAAAAGGGTTTCAAAAAGCGTCCTATGAAGAATTTACTCTATTTCGTTTTGCACATCTGTCATCATACTGTATGAGCCATTACAGATGTGCATGATTGGCCAATAATCGGCATGCCAGTACCGTAGTCAGGCAGAACTAAATTAGACGGTTCTATTAAGCTCTCAGCAAGTATTTTCTTAATTTTCTCCTGTTTTTCCTCTTCCTTATAGATGACACTGCAGGTCGGTAACTACTGTAGAAGCTCTCCCTCTCATCATTCATATGAAACGGTCCTTTTGTCGCCGTAAACAATTCAAACTGGTATAAGACTACAGAACAGTTTGAGCATGTTTCACCTAATTAAGAAAGACAAGGAGAAGGAGAAGGACTCGGGCAAGAAGGAGAAGAAAGAGAAGAAAGAGCGGATGTCCCAGGCTGAGTTAAAGAGCCTGGAGGAGATGAGCATACGCAGAGGCTTCTTCCACCTCAATCGAGGGAGCGCTAAGAGGGACTCCAGGGGCAAGCTGGAGATCTCTAGTCCCATCCCGATTAAGGTGGCTACCAGCATGGAGCTCAGCCTGACGGACCTGGAGGCCGAGCGTCTTCACAACACCCTGGATCAGGATGCGGGGCAAATAAGTGCAAGCACCTCTGGTGAAGAAGACGTGAAGGGACATGAACTGGATCATCATCATCGCAGCTCTGTGAAGGAGAGAGCAGCTAAGTTTGGGGAATTGGCCAGGGTGAATTCCTTGGTAGGCCAGAGGCACGTGTCTTTTTCCCAGAGGAGCAGCGAGGACAACGCTCTGGAGGCTTCTGGGCAGAACTGGATTACATCCTTGAAGTCCCACTCCAACCCAAACATGGTTCACATTCCCGAGATGGTGGAGAAGACATTCCCTGGTGCAGACCTACAGTTGCCTGTGCTTGTCGCTCCACCAATTCCAGATCCAAGAGAGCTGGAGCTACAGCGGCGCAACACCGGGGATTTTGGCTTCTCTTTACGGAGGACCACCATGCTGGACAGGCAGCCCGACGGAGGAGTGTGTCGGCGCGTGGTGCACTTCGCCGAACCGGGCGCCGGGACCAAGGACCGGGCTCTGGGCCTGGTGCCAGGAGACAGGCTGGTGGAAATCAACGGGGTCAACGTGGAGAGCAAGAGCAGGGACGAGATCGTGGAGATGATCCGTCAGTCCGGAGAGTCGGTCCGGCTGAAGGTGCAGCCCATTTTGGAGCTGAGTGAGTTGAACCGCAGCTGGCTGAGGACCACTGAAGGCCTGCACAAAGACATCTCTGATGTAAGTAGAATCATTTTCAGTCCACTGAGGGAATAGATTCTAACTTGCAAACAAAAATTCCACATTTACTGATTCTGTTTTGTTAATGTCATTGCATAATTTCATACTTATAAGTACTTTCATCTCAAAATGCTGCTTTTTTTGTTGGCCAGGATGTCACTTTGGATCTCCTGACAATTTCAGACTTTTAGAAATTATTCTCCATATTTGCACTAAGAAACTGAGTGTGTGTTGCTCTGGTGCTCCTGGAGCTCTGTTATTTGGGTTTTTTAAATATATACTTGGCGACTAAAATTACCACCTAAAATTAGCCCTTTTTTCCCCTCATTTTGGTGTTTCTTTCTTCTAAGTATGTGGTTTTGCACTAGTGGATTAAAGATGTCTGGATCATGGGTGGAACTGTAATGACACTGGTAATGTGCCTTTGTCCGTGTATGCATGGGGGAGTGTGTGTTTTGAAAGAGAGAATGTGTTCTGTGTATATATAATCCCCCCCTACCCAACCCCCACCCCCCCTCCAGTCCTTTGACACCAAACAATAGGATGCTGAAGGAAACAACGGCCCAAACGCCACCACAGACCGGGGCCATATGGTCTTGCAAGACTTGGCTGGCGGCCCATTCAGTTCTTTTCGCTCGGATAATCATGTGCAACAAGTAGAGGAGCATCAAGTTAAGCTCTTTATTAGCTGCTGGCACAACAAACACCTGAATTTGAGCATTCTTGGTGAGATAAACCTTGGCCCAGGTTAGGGCCGTGCAGTGCACTGTTATTTTGAGGTATATCAGTAATGTACTCACAGTGTTTTGCCGGTGTAGATGTAGATTTTATTCTGTAATCATAAAATTTGAACAAAATACAATAGACAGTCTTGATTAAAAGCCCCAGCATATTAGTTATACTACAAGGATAGATGTAAATAGATGTTAGATATCATTGAACCTTGGAAATTAAAGTTACAATCTCCAAAATCGGCGTTTCGTTCTCTTTGGCGGCACCTATGGTGATAAGTGGTAATTGCAGGTGTGTTTTTGAATCTCACTTCCCGGAGATCCACACAGTGTTGCCGCTTGTGATTTTGTCTCCAGTGAATGTCGCATTATATCGATATTATATCAATATCGTGATATGAGACTACATATCATCTTAGATTTTGCATATCGGAATATGGCATAAGTGTTGTCTTTTCTTTTCTGAACTTACCAGACTGTTCTAGCTGTTCTATTATTTGTCTTTTAGACTTAGTCATTATATTCAAATTACTGATAATTATTTATAAAAAATCTCATTGTGTAAATTATTTTGTCAAAGCACCAATGGTCAGCCCTACAATATCGACGCAATACCGTTACCGATATCAGAGTATTTGATAAAAAATATAGTGACATTATATTTTCTCCATATCGCCCAGCCCTGCTTTATTGTCTATTTGACTCTAAATGGGACCATAACTTATTAAATGAACATCATGCTGTATTGAAGAAGACTCGAAACTGGCGATTAAGACCATAAACTCATGTTTACAATGTTTACCGAGGTAATAAATCAAGTGAGAAGTAGGCTCATTTTCTCACTTTTATACAATCAGACTTCTTCTTGCAACCAGAGGAGTCGCCCCTGCTCGCTATTAGAAAGAATGCAAGTTTAAGGGACTTCCGCATTGGATTCACTTTTCAGGCCCAGAGTTGCCCACTGGAAAATCTTCGAGATTATTACTTTAGGAATATATACTTTTGCCCGTTGAACAACCTTATTTTAGGCAACTCATAGTGTATTCATTCTGATAAATACAATAGAGTAATATATATATATATACAGTATATATATATATATATAGACAGATTGATTCAGAATCAAGCTGTAAAAGAATGGTGAAAATGATCCTTTACTTCCTAACTAGTTCATAACGTTTTTGTGTAATGAAGGAGATTATCTCCATTCTTTCAGAGCTCATTAAGGTTAAGACCTGGGTCAGATTTGTTCCGCTTGGTGTAAAGGTTCAGTGCTTAACCCAAATTGTGGGGCCGTACTTGGTTTGTTGTTCTGCCACATAAGTACCATGTAAAAGATGCACTGCACAAGGCTGGTGTGTAGAAATCTAAGACGTTACAGCAGTGACAACAGAGACCCACCCGCCATTAGTCATCAAATATTAAGTTAAACACAAACGGTGTATCACAATTGGTGTGATGTGCGCTGTACAACAGCAGGTGTCAACTTGATATAGGCTTATCTGTTCGTGTGTCTCCTTCCACAGCCAATGCTTTTACCCATGTTACCATCATTTTGAATTACATGGGACTCTGTGGGAATGAATGTTTACACAGACCAGAGACATTTTTCTTTGCTTTGTCCCACATTCAACCGATCTCAATGATCAACATAAGACAGGCCATTTTAAAAAAGCAGAAAAATGTGCATGTGAGTGTGACCTAGAACCAACAGCACTATTTATAGGTGGTTATAATAAGATCTGGATTCTGGATCTAGAGCTCTGAAACAAACCATATATATGTGATGGATGAGCACATTTTGCATGAATTTATTTAAAGGTTAGTAAATTACTTTGACATTTTGGGGAAATATGCTTATTTCTTTACCGAGTGTAAGGTGAGACGTTTCACACCTCTCTCATATCTGTCTGTTAAAAATGAAGATACAGCCAGGAGGCTGTTGACTTAGCTTAGCATAAACACTGGAAGCAGGAGGAAACAGTTAGCCTAGCTCTGTCCAAAACACGAGTTATATCTCTCTGTGTTGTGTACAGTAATAAACTGGGAAAAAAAAGTTCGGAAACTTGTGTTTGGTGGATTATTTCTCTGTTGTTACAATGCTAATTGGCATTGTATTTAACATCGTTGGAAAGCCTGTTTATTTACCTTCACAATGATGTCCAACTTGTAAGGATCATGCATTTGTGGGATGAGCAGCACAGCTGATTATGTGGGTA
>CAKALU010000040.1:0-14505 GCA_916700995.1 Hozukius guyotensis
ACAAACTATACTATGACTTTTTTTACTCTTTTTTCGACATACTATACTGTGACTTTTTTTACCTCTTTTTTCGACATACTATACTATGACTTTTTAAAAACTTGTTTTTGACATACTAAACTATGACTTTTTAAAAACTTTTTTTCGACATACTAAACTATGACTTTTTAAAAACTTTTTTTCGACATACTAAACTATGACTTTTTAAAAACTTTTTTTCGACATACTATAGTATGACTTTTTTTTCGACAAACTATACTATGACTTTTTTTACTCTTTTCAACATACTATGCTATGATGTTTTTTTCAACATACAATACTATGACTTTTTTTTCGACAAACTATACTAAGACTTTTTTGTTTTTTAGACATACTATGCTATGATGTTTTTTTCGACAAACTATACTATTCATTTTTAAAAACTTTTTCGACGTACTATACTATGACTTTTTTATTATTTCGACATACTATACTATGACTTTCTTTTGATTATTTTTTCGACATACTATAGTATGACTTTTTTATTCTTTTTTCGACATACTATAGTATGACTTTTTTTTGACATGCTATACTATGACTTTTTTCAACTTTTATTTTCGACATGCTATACTATGACTTTTTTTATTCTTTTTTCGACATAGTATACTATGACTTTTTTTATTCTTTTTTCGACATACTATAGTATGACTTTTTTTGACATGCTATACTAAAACTTTTTTCAACTTTTATTTTCGACATACTATACTATGCCTTTTTTTCGACATGCCATACTATGACTTTTTTCAACTTTATTTTCAACATGCTATACTATGACTTTTTTTCGACATACTATACTATGACTTTTTTTCCATATGCTATACTGTTTTTTTTTCGATATGCTTTAATATGACTTTTTTTCCGACATGCTATACTATGTCTTTTTTTTCGACATGCTATGCCAAGAATTTGAAACTTTTTTTTGCATACTATACTATGACTTTTTTTCGACATACTATACTATGACTTTAAAAACTTTTTTTTCGACATACTATACTATGACTTTTTTTCCTCATTTTACGACATACTCTATGACTTCTTTTTTTTTTTAGTACAGTATGTCGAAAAAAAAGTCATAGTATAGCATGTCGAAAAAAAGCCATAGTATAGTATGTTGAAAAAAGACTGAAAAAAAAAACATAGTGTAGCATGTCAAAAATAGAGTCATACTATATTATGTCGAAAAAAAGTCATACTATAGTATGTCGAAAAAAGAGGTAAAAAAATCAGTATAGTATGTCGAGAAAAAAGACAGTAAAGTGTCGAAAGAAAAAGTCATAGTATAGTATGTCGAAAAAAGTTTTTAAAAAGTCATAGTATAGTATGTCGAAAAGAAAGTCATAGTATAGTATGTCGAAAAAAAGTCAAAGTATAGTATGTCGAAAAAAACATAGTATAGTATGTTGAAAAAAAGAGTAAAAAAAGTCAACGTACAGTATGTCAAAAAAAGATATAGTATAGCATGTCGAAAAAAACGTTTATACTATAGTATGTCGAACTTTTTTTTAAAAAGTCATAGTATAGTATTGTCGAAAAAAAGAGTAAAAAAAGTCAAAGTATAGTATGTCGAAAAAACGTCATAGTATAGTATGTCGAAAAAAAGAGTAAAAGAAGTCAAAGTATAGTATGTCAAAAAAAGATATAGTATAGCATGTCGAAAAAAACGTTTATACCATAGTATGTCGGAATTTTTTTTAAAAAGTCATAGTATAGTATGTCGAAAAAAAACATGTGGAAAAAAAATATCATAGTATATAGTATGTCGAAAAAAGAGGTAAAAAAAGTCATAGTATAGTATGTCGGAAATAAAGACAGTAAAGCATGTCGAAAGAAAAAGTCATAGTAAATAGTATGTCGAAAAAAGTTTTTAAAAAGTCATAGTATAGTATGTCGAAAAAAAAGTTTAAAAGTCATACTATAGTATGTCGGAAAAAAAAGTCATAGTATAGTATGTCGAAAATAAAGTCATATTAAATTATGTCGAAAAAAATGTCATAGTATAGTATGTTGAAAAAAGAGTAAAGAAAAGTCATAGTATAGTATGTGGAAAAAAAAACATAATAGTATAGTATGTGGAAAAAAAATATCATAGTATAGCATGTTGAAAAAAAAAGGTTAAAAAAGTCATAGTATAGTATATCGAGAAAAAAAAAGGTCATATTAAAGTATGTCGAAAAAAGAGGTAAAAAAAGTCATAGTATAGTATGTCGGAAAAAAAGACAGTAAAGCATGTCGAAAGAAAAAGTCATAGTAAATAGTATGTCGAAAAAAGTTTTTAAAAAGTCATAGTATAGTATGTCGAAAAGAAAGTCATATTAAATTATGTCGAAAGAAATGTCATAGTATAGTATGTTGAAAAAGAGTAAAAGAAAGTCATAATATAGTATGTCGAAAAAAAAAGGTTAAAAAAGTCATAGTATAGTATATCGGAGAAAAAAAAGTCATACTAAAGTATATCGGAAAAAAAGTCATAGTATAGTATGTCAAAAAAAGATATAGTATAACATGTCGAAATAAACGTCTATAGTATGTCGAAATTTTTTTTAAAAAGTCATAGTATAGTATGTCGGAAAAAAGGTAATAGTATAGTATGTCGAAAAAAAAGTCATAGTATAGTCGGTCGAAAAAAAAGTTTTATAAAGTCATAGTATAGTATGTCGAAAAAAAGGTAATAGTATAGTATGTCGAAAAAAAAGTTTTATAAAGTCATACTATAGTATGTCGAAAAAAAGAGTAAAAAAAGTCTTGATGATATAAAAATTGATAGTACCTTGGCCTCCTCTCGTCTCTTTGTGCTGCTGTATGGTGGCCGTGGTGCAGTCGATCTCTCTCTTGACAGCGTTGACCTCCTCGGTTAGCTGTCGAAGAAGACTGCGGCGTTCCAGGAGCACAGACTTGTTCTCCTTAAGGATGTGGTTGATCTTGCTGCCTTGTCCCACTTTAAAATCCTCAAAGGCTTCTGCTTTGGTTGGAGGAGAGCTGGGCAGAGACAGCAAACTTTTCAGGGGAAATGGTATAAAACAACACTGTGCACAGTCCATTTATAAGATTACCAATGATATTTGAGCCTTTTAATAGATACAACTATATTCATATCATACACATACTCAGAGGGGAAGGGTTCATTGCCAGGCAGTTGGGAATCCTGTGTGCTCTGGCTCTCTCTGTCTGGTTCTTGTGACTCCTGTTCCCTCTCAGGCGTCTGGACAGGATTCAGCTTTGCTTTGGAGGAACCCTCCAAACGCTTCCTTGGAACTGGACTCCCTTCTACCTGTCTCTTGCTTCCGCTGGATAATCACATTGAGTGTGCCATTAGGAAAACTAAACTAGTGCATTTAACTTAGTCCAGTCCTGTAGGCTTCAATCAGTACATAAATCAGGCAGATGTGGGCCCAATTACATATTGATTTAAAACTGGAGCCTCATTGATGTAAAAAAAATATTCATAGTGCAACATGAAAAAGGTTTATATTGATGATTTTGTCACACCTATTATTATTATTATTTTGATTTGTCTTACTTTTATTTGGAAGTTAATCATGCTCAAATTTTGAACTACAGCTCCAATAATGCTTTTGGGGATGTAAATAACAAGTATAATGTTGCATTGTCAGTTAACTGTACGGCCACAACTTGTAGCTACTAAAATGTTCACTGTTCACTTACCTCTGTTTGTCCCTAGGCTTTTTAGTTTTGGCTTTGGTCAAATTCGGGGGCTCTGTGTTTTTCTGGGATTGATCAGACGCCTCCACATCGTCAATGCTGCTATCCCACTCCTAAAAGAGTTTACAAAACAACATCTAATCAAAGCTCACAATGAATTGTTCACTAAACAGGCTGTCAGTGGTACAGTAGACAAATAGTATTACAACTACTGATTTCCACGAGATGTTGAATGACCTTGATAGCAGCTGTGTTAGCACTTCGGTTTTTCTCAACCAAGTTGTAGGTCTGGCATAGCTGAGCCGTCACCTTCTGCTCCTGTTCCCTGCTCACATACATACATAAACAAGCTGAATCACTATCCATTAACAAATAAAGTATCTGATTTCAAAAGGTAGATGATACTCACTGAACAGCAAGCTTGAACTGGGCGAACACGGCTTGGACCTGTCTGATACTTATGATCTGTAATTAGATGTCATGGAGATAGAAATTTAAAGCCTTCAAAGGACAATTCCAAGCCAAAATTTGGTATGGCAGAGGAAGTATTAATAGCTGTGTTCTGTGTTATGTTCTCACACTGATTTCCTCCAGGCTCCCCTCTAGGTACCTCTGAACCTGGCTGTGGATCTCAGCCAGCTGGGCTTCAGACAACGGCTCGTACGTGGTGCTCTGACGGTTCACCTGGTGGAGGGTGAATGATAGGCATTCAACTTCTAATATAAACCAGCTAAAATGTGTTTTGGATTCTAATATATTAAAATAAGCATTAGAAAGCATACCTAAACATACCATTTGAGTTACATACTTTAATACAGGTCGAATTTGAGCATTTTTACAGTATTTATGTCATTTACTACTGAATAATGGAAGATGAGCAACACCTTGAATCCATTAAAGTGTAAATTTTGTGCTGATCTGCAATACTGAACTTTTAACATGTGTACATGGTATGGACACCTGGGGCTTAAGAACACAATTAAGTAAAAGTAAAATTATTGGGAAAGAGCAAAAACAACTGGGATGTATAAATAAAACACAGGTGAAACAAAAAAAACGACAAATTGTGTCTGATCCCGTCTTTTTAAGGAATTTATAAAACTGCCCTTGGGATTCATAAACACCATTTGCACTGGGACATGTCATGTTGTGCTATGTATTGTGTGTATTGTGAGTTACTATGATGTGTTTAACCAACCTGTGAAGCTGAGGGCAAATTTCCACATTTGTGGACAATAAAGATTATTATTATTATTATCATTATTGCTCTACTCACCAATGTATTGTAGATGGACAGTTCCTCTTTCAGCATCTGTACATCTTTCTTAAGTTTCTTGATCTGATCCTAATGACAACAGTAAATTTCATGAGATCACTCGGTTTTCTGATGACTGACATAGAGAGTACAGCACAATGCAGACTGTAAATACATATTTTTACCCATGTATGAGTAGTTTTGTGTCATTGTGTGAACTCACTGCTGGATCCACATGTTCATTAACAGCAGGGTTTGTCCGGACGCACTTCATTCTGCTGGCAAAACGCAGAGTAGAGAGCTGCAAAGAATATTAATTATCATGCATAGCTGAAATGTGACCACGTGCAGTAAGAAAGAGACTGGTTTCTGTTTTATATCATATATTCCACTCCTTACTGTTTCTTCAATCTGTGCAGCCTCACCGTAGATGTTGGCCACAAGCACAGTGTTGCAGTTCCCTCCTACAAATACAGTAAGTTTTACAAGCACAGTATTACTACAAAGAATATGACCATTTAAACCATCAAATATCAGCTATCTGCATAGTTAAAAACCAAGGTCCTGGCAGTCTCACCCAGTGAGTCTTTGAGGGCATGAGTGAGTTTAGTCTGTCTGAAGGGAACGTGGTCTCTGCGGCGGTCTGCCAGGGCCAGGATGGCCTGCTCCAGGAAAGACAACGACTTGTTGATGTACATGGCTTCCTTGAACATCTGGCCCTCTGACTGGAAGAATAGGAAGGTGAAATGAAGAGGGGAAATTAAAAACTTACATGACAAAATATAGAGAAAGGCATATTCTTTTTTCACTTTGACTGGAGGATCAAAAAGCCAAGACCTTATATTAATATAACCGAGCAAATTTGAAATAGAAAGGGTAATTCTAACATCCCAACTGGACCTTATTCAAAGGGTCTGAGTATTAAAGGTCACATATTATGCAAAAGAAACTTTTTCATGGCTTTTCAACATAAATCTGTGTATTTGTGAAGTAAGACAATCTCAAACTCACCCCAGTCTTTCCCAGCCTCTCTGACCCAGCCAAATCCACCAGATTCAGCTTGGAGGTGACGTACTTGGCATCAGACAGGGTCCGTGAACGAGACTGCGATCAAGACAGTACGCAGGAAAAGGCACGTGAGGTTTGAGCACCAACACCACAGTACAAAAAAACAACTTTAAAGGTGTTTGGACTCGTACCTCTATATGCACAGTGAAGATACAGTGGGACCTGGAGGAGTTCCTGTTCAAGGCATGAGCTCCAATAATGCGATTCAACTCACCCTGAGTAAAGAAAGAACAACTATATCAAGGTTCAATTTTCCAATTTATTCATCCATAAAATCATGGAAATTACACTGCTTCCACCCTCATCAACCAACACTGATTACAGAACATAAGAACTAAATAGGCATGAAATAAAAAAAAATAATAAAGATAAAACAACAAAACTATTTCACAATAAAAACTGGGCAAAAAAACCCTTAAAAATCAGCACAAATAAATTGAATTAAAATTAAATTAAAATTGCAGTTAAAATTGTTTACATCCTCTTTACAAATTTCTGTTTGTTTTTTCTCCTGAGGGATAAGAGAAGGAATAAGTGTGACCTGCAATTGGAGCAGGGGGCTCTCAGTGGGAACTATATAGAAATTAAAAGATGATACTGAACCTTTTGAACCATCTGAAGCATTAAAACATTTTAATTCTGTGCTTGCTGGTCATATAAACTTGAAAATGACCTAATTTCAATTTTTAGGTGAATTACTCCTTCAAATAGGACATGTTTTTACGGCTGTAAATCAGACCACATACCTCAAACAGCAGGTTGAGAGCCTCCTCCTCACTGTGGACAGGGTGAAGAGACAGACCTTTGATGAACACCCCTCTGCCGGGCTCCTCTATCACCACCATGCCGCGAGGAGACGGGTGTGACGAGCTTTGCAGCGATGACAGCAGGTCCACCAGGGTGTCATTGTAGATCTCCAGGTAGGACAGGTGCACAGAGAACGCGTGCTCAGTCCTTTTCTCAACCTCCTGAAACACCTGAATACCATGTTAGAGATTTAAGAAAACATATTTACTTAAAAGGTGCAGTGTGTAGAATTTGGTGGCATCTAACGGTGAAGTGTTGCAGATTGCAACCAACTGAAACTTCTCCCGTGTGCCAAGCATGTAGGAGAACTACAGTGGCTGACATGAAAACGTGAATGACCCTATCTAGAGACAGTATTCGGTTTGTCCGTTCTGGGCTACCGTAGAAACATGGCAGTGCAACATAGTGGACTCTTGGAAGAGGACCCGCTCCCTATGTAGATATAAACAGCTCATTCTACAGTAAGGTAATGAAAACACTATGATTCTCATTTCCAGGTGATTATACACTAAAGAAAACATACTTATTAATATTATATTCCATTTCTGGCAATAGATCCCCTTAAATGCTACACATTGGACCTTTCAGAGTGTTTCAGGGATAAAAAAAATTCTCATGATGCGAGGTACCTCCTGAAGGGCCCGAGGAATAACGCCTCTCTGCTTGTATGATTCTGTGGATCCTGTCATGGTGTAGGTCTTTCCTGCACCTGTCTGCCCAAAACACATCACAGTACCTGAAAAACACAAGACACTATAGAATATACACTAATTTCTTGGAAGATAAATCACGCAAATCTCCAAAACCTGACACGTCAAGCAATATAATCAGGGGTATTTGGGCCCTTTTAGTGGCTTTAGAGTCACAAGAAAAACAGAAAAACAACAAACTTTAAGTGTGTTGACATTAATTTGGGTATGCTTATCTGGTATTAATACTTGACTACACACTGTTAGTTTTACGTAGATAAACAGATCTACCATTATAGCCATCCAGTGCTCCCAGTACCACCGGTCGGCACACTCTGGCGTACAACTCCTCCTGGGATACATCCTGCAGGACGCCTTCCAACCGGAATGACCAGGAGCTCAGCTGATTTTTCCTGGAGTCCAGAGGCTTCCTGGAGTCTTTCCTGTGATAGATGTTCACTGTCTGGAGGACAAGACACAAAAAGAAGCTTTGAGTGTACACTACCAAACACAGGAATTATTTTCAAGCAAAAAAACTAATGCATTAATTGAAATTATGCCACAAGATGTCCAATGTGCTGTGTTAGGATCCAGGACTAAAATATTGTATCTGAAATGGGATGCAATTTGTATTCAGATAGCTGAAACGGTAAACACTGCCTCCACCTTAATTCATGAGATATGTTTAATTATATTAGGAGATAAGTTAAAACAGGTAAATTGGGGGAAGATGCCAATATTTGGAGTATCCATTATGCATATGGATGTAATGCAGTTTGAACACTTGTATAAATAAGTTGAAGGTCAACAGTGAACAGTGAGATGGGATATTAATACAAAGATAGGTGATAAATTAAAGGAAAAATCAACATTAGTGCTGTAAATAAATTAAAATCATAATATTCATGAAGGCAGGATTAATGGCAGTGTTGTTGTATCAGACTGCATCAGTTTTGATAAATAAAAATGAAAATATAAACAACAAAAAAAGTGATTCATTTCCACTAATCTTTTTATATATATCCACAGTGAGCCACTGGAGAGGAGCTAAAGAGACACACGTGGCTCCAGAGCCACAGGTTGCAGACCCCTGAAGATTTAACCTCAAACAATGAAAAACAAAAGTCTTAATACAATAAAATCAACTGGAAGTTACCCAAACTTTTATTTCCGACAGGTTTACGTATTGTGATGTAATTGTGTAACTGTTAGTGGTATTAAAACATGTATATTTACCTGTCCATCAGGTAGACATTCAATGATGTGTTGGGAGAAGTCAGCCGTTGGTCTGATCCGGACAAACACTCCGACCTCGCTGCTGGGAGCCTTCATCATACCACCACCTGTGACCAAAAACACGACGAAAACACAACAAAACTCAAACCAACCTCCTCTCAACCTGCGTCAGACTGTACAGATATGTTAACTAAATCCACCTGAACTACTAGAACGAGAGGTTTTCATGTGAAAGTGGGTCATTTCAGCTCAGTTTATCGGCTCCAGGTCCATCATCTCCTCTCTCTGTCTGTCTGTGTTCAACGGCTGTCTGCCGGTTTACACTCAGCGTCATGGCAACGACCGCGCGCACGCAGTATGGCAAAGGGGCAGAGCACGCGCGCCTTGTGCCACCTGACTATGAACTGTTTTCAATTAAATTGAAAAAAATGAAAATAAAATAAAAAAATATACATATATGAACTATGAACTTTTTTTAATCACACTCAAATTGAAAAAAATAAAATAAATATAATATGTTTATTTTTTTTCAATTTGATATATATATGTTTTTTTTACAATTTGATATATATATCAAATTGAAAAAAATATATACATATTATATTTATTTTATTTTTTCAATTTGAGTGTGATTAAAAAAAGTTCATAGTTCATATATTTTTTTATATATATATTTTTTTTTTCAATTTGAATGTGATTAAAAAAAGTTCATAGTTCATATACATTTTTTTATTTCATTTTCTTTTTTCAATTTGAGTGTGATTAAAAAAAGTTCATAGTTCATATATATATTTTTTTATTTATATATTTTTTTTTCAATTTGAGTGTGATTAAAAAAAGTTCATAGTTCATATATATATATATATATATATATATATTTATTTTTTATTTTTTATTCAATTTGAGTGTGATTAAAAAAAGTTCATAGTTCATATATATATATATATATATATTTATTTTTTTTCAATTTGAGTGTGATTAAAAAAAGTTCAAAGTTCATATATATATATATATATATACACACACAACCAACAATAATTATGATTTTCTTAAACACGCCAATTGCTAATTTTGTTTTATTTTTGTGTCTTATTTTGTAAATTAATGAGGGCAAACTGAAATTAATTTTAAAAATCATCTTCTAAAAAAGCGTTTAGATTTTATTTTTTTGTTATTCCAACTACCCTTCCTATGAGGTTGCTTATTTAAGAGGTTGATTATAAGTGATACATTAATTTTTGGCATTTGAACAACTACAGAACTACAACTGCATTTCATAGTGCAATCCTGTATTGTATGACAACAGAGATGAACCTTGAATTAATTAATTTCTGTATTAGAGACTACAACTACAGTATATGATTTACTTATTTCACTTATTTATTACTTTATTTGGATTTTAACAATGCGATTTTAAATGTATAAATCTAAAAAATAAGTAAATAAGTTTAAAAAAAATCGTTAAATGAGGCAATTAAAATATCTTTAAATTATGAATAGGGATTTTTCTAAATCATCAAAAAAAATGTTTTAGTATTATTACTTTTATTAATATACTTGTTTTATTTTACATGACTTCCATGCTGAGATTAAAGACGCCCTGTGGAGTTTTCTTGTGAACAAAAAAAAGTTATATTTACATTCAGTGGTACTCACCAAAACAAATTGTGTGTTGTGCAATCCATTTCAATCCTCATAAAGTATTTCAAAAGCTAATGTTGTACTATTTTAAGTCCTACATTGTTTAGATTTTATACATTATTGTCCCCAAAGTGAAATTCATCTCCACAACACTGTACATGAAAGACAAGTTTGCACTCTTCTTCTTCTTCACTGCTTTTATTGGCACACTGCTGACACATTATGTCCCCTGTTAATCATGGATCATTGGCAAGACTGTGTATTGTGTCACCCACATGCACAAACATTTGCACCCTTGTAAGCGTGCAAGAGACAAACTAAAGGTTAAATACCTCACTATCGCCACATGAAGATCTGGTTCCAGAACCGGCGCATCAGGTGTAAAAAAATATTAGTAAACAAGAACAACCCTCTCCCAAATCCCAAAACTAGAGTGCTAAAACTCAAATTTATGATGTCATAGGGTATAAAGTGTGGATCTGCTCCATAGACAATGAATAAACACTACAGTAGAATAAAGCTAATTTGGGTATAAAATAGAAAACAAACATTCTGTGGATCCACAAAATCAGTCTCCCATTCATTGTCTATGGAGCAGCTCCAGACTTTGTACCCTATGACATCACAAGTTTGAGACTTGGGCTACATCTCTGGTTTCTGGCTTTGAAAGAGAGTAGCACACATGAGAAGCACAGCACAGGAGAAATCCAACATAAACTCCAGTAATTAAGGTTCATAAGTTGTTGGGAGCGTCAGTGAGCACGAGACTTTGAAGTCGCAGGCGACATATCTTCTTCACCTCCTTGATGGCACACGCCCTCTCAACCTTGCGCTCGTTCTGGCAGCGTTCGGACAGCTGCCGCAATATGTTCGCCTTGTCGCTCATCCGGGCGCAGATGACAAACGGGAACCCAAAGCGCTCCTTGTACTTCTCGTTGAGCTGAGCCATGCACAAGGCTTCCGCGGAGTTCAGCGCATCCATCCCAACTCTTGCCTGCTCTTCGAGCGACTCCCGGCTCAAGGTGCCATTCTGGAGTTCCCTCCCCGCGAGGTCCGGGAGACACCTGAGGAGACCTTCTTTACCTAGACACAAACAAATACAATGTCTTATCAGTGCCATTGTGTGTGGAGTAAATCACATTTTAGGGCCAAACAACCCCTGAGGCAGCCCCCCAAAAACACAAAATATGACAAAAGGTTAACAAAATGTAGGTTTATGGCTCACCTGATTCAGGGAGAGCATCGATGAAGTCACTGATTGCAGCCTCCAAAGCGGTCAAGTTCAAAAAGGGACGCCCCGCCCACACGGAAGCTGTTATAATGGGACATTTCTCCACCACATTGCCCAAAATATTCACAAAATCCTCGTAAGGAAGAGCATTTACAGTGGCGATGTCCATATTCATGTATTTGTTGTCTCTTCTGCTATTCGTGGAATCTTTATTTTCTCCCAAGTTTTATGTTCAAGGCTTGGCTTCCAATGAAGGAGATGGTTTCCAGTTTTCAAAGAAGAAACAGGTAGCCTATTGTTCAAGGCAAATAAAAAGAAATTTAGCACAAATGCAGCATTGGCTCATCTATCGGGAGGGAAAAAACAGAAAAACATTCGCAACACTTCACTTTAAAATCAATATACAGTAGGCCTACTTTCTTTTTACAGAGGAAACAAAATGTTGTCACCGTCACTGTCAACAGCAGCCTTTCCCAGGTAAACAATAAAGTGCAATTAAGCACTTACTTGGCTACTTAAGCACTTTCTCTATTTCTTTTATACAGTCTAGGCCTCTGACCCACTCTGACCTCTTATTGTGAAACTACACTAAGTCAACACCTACAGCAGGACTTTTATTTACAGGGGTTTTATTTCCTGCGGTGGTGGAATGTAATCGAGTAACTTTACATTTAAGTACAAATTCAAGGTGCTTGTATTTTACTTGAGTATTTCAATTTATGCCACTTTATACTTCTACTACATCCAATATTGTACTTTTTACTTCACTACATTTGTCTGACAGCTTTTTCAAATTACAATTTTTCATACCCTTCTTGTCAAGTGAAAACCACCTATCTCCAAATTTGGTGACTTTTATTTATTTATTTATTTATTTTCTGATGGATTGAACCAAAGTGTCCCTTTATATAGAGAAAATGATCTTCTTAAGATAAATAAACAGTTTAAAAACCCTCTTGGGATCAGCTGGAAAATGCATTGTCACAAAGCTGAAAACAGGGCTGGCGACGCTACAAACATAATGATCTTACAGAAAATGATGCATTGCTGTAGATTAAACTACCCAACAGTATATAAAGCAGTAAAATTTGCACAACCTTAAATACATTTTGCTTATACTGTAATACTTACATACTTTTGCTTATGTAAGGGTTTGAAGGCAGAACTGGAGTATTTTTACAGTGTGGTATCGGTACTTCTATTCTACTATTATTGGTTCTTCTTCCACCACTGATTTCCTGTATATATACTCTACACATTTATGCTTTTACCACCTGGTTGCATATATGTCAGATATGGTATTAAGATGATTAATTATAGAAAAGGAACATTTTTCTAGACTTTTAGAATTTAATCATTTTCTGTAGTATTTGTTCTTTTCTTGTGGAATTATTGATAGTTATTTTCTCTTCAGGCTTTTGGAAATTACTCAAACAAAACAATCTGAGAAGCAAATACTGTATATACAATACACAATAATATATTAATTAAATCCACCTGAACTACTAGAACGAGAGGTTTTCAGGTGCAAATGGGTCGCGGGAGGAACTCAGTGGGATTATGTCCAAACTTCACTACATGAAGAATCAATCGAGGAGAAACAACTTACTTGTGGAAGGAGTGAAAACCTCTGAAAAGAAGATCAAAACCCCAAATTGTGGTTAAATTTCCATGCTTCAAAGACAGACAATCAATCCGCTCTACCGCAAGAAGGCAGGTATGACAAAGGAATGACAAGCTGACCAAATAGCTCAGGGGGCACAACCAGGCGAACTGGACGGACCGGCTTGGTGTTTAACTCGAGTCAGACCATGTTTTTGATGTGACTCTTTGAACAATGTCTCTGGGTTTATCTAAGAAAGGTTTAAGGATTGCACACCTTAACATCTGTAGTCTAAAGCAACACATTTGGATATTTCTCTTAATGTCTCTGAAGTAGCCATACTTGGTTATAGTATATTTAGACATGACAGAAATTAGCATGGGGAGGTGTGGCTATAAATGTACAAAACCACATTCCAATTAAGGTCAGAAATGATCTGATAATTCGAGTTACAGATGCACTGAATGTGCCAACCAGGGTGTGCTCTAACAGGTCTGGAGTAATATCAGCCACATGCATTGACCACTTTTACACTAATAATGCCAGTGAGCACTGCTAGGAGGCAGAAAACACCAAAACAAGCACTAAATACCACAAGCTAAATTTTTGTTTCCAAAGTGAAAGAGTTCTCCGCCAACCAGTGAAGCTGCAATTTGCATTCATGTCTGTCCAAAATGTCATCACTTCATAATTTTATCCTATTAGACATGTGTGTGAAATTGTCATAATTAGGATATGAATAATTGAGTTATGGCCAAAAACGCGTTTTGTGAGGTCACAGTGACCTTGACCTTTGACCGCCAAAATTTAGTCAGTTCATCCTTGAGTCCAAGTGGACGTTTCTGCCAAATTTGAAGAAATTAGCTCAAGGCGTTCTCGACATATCACAAGAATGGGACGGACGTGTGGTCACAGTGACCTTTGACCACAAAAATCAATTCAGTTCATCCTTGAGTCCAGGTGGACGTTTGTGCCAAATTTGAGGAAATTCCCTCCAGGCATTCCTGAGAGACTGAGCATTCTTGAGAACGGACCAGACGGACATATGGACGTACGGATGGATGGACGGACAGACAACATGAAAACATCATGCCTCCTGCCACAGCCGTCACCAGTATAGAGGCATAAAAAATGGGCTACTTGCACATCAAGAAGGCAGATGGCACAGAACAACATCAACCTGATTTGGGCTCCACCAGCCCCTATGAGAAATACCTTGGGCTTTATCTTATAGATGTTCACCCATCATGGAGTAGCTACTCTGTAACATACATTA
>CAKALU010000044.1:0-50795 GCA_916700995.1 Hozukius guyotensis
TAATACAATAATAGTATTAATAATTATTATTAGTATATATATATATATATATATATATATATATATATATATATATAGTGAAATTGCTGTGATATTCAATTTTTTGAGAGATTTGTCTGATGAAGTGATAATATTTTCATATATATATATATATATATATAAATCTGAAATAATCACATCATCATTTGAGTGATTTTTAAGTGTGAGTATAAATCCTATATATACTTGTCACATTTTTTATTTATAGCCTATATAGTGAAATTGCTGGGATATTCAATTTTTTGAGAGATTTGTCTGATGAAGTGAAATTATTATATATATATAAATCTGAAATAATCACATCATCATTTGAATGATTTTAAGTTAATTTGATAACAACTTTATAATGCACCTCTGAGAGATGAGAGAGAAAACAGCCGACATGCAGTCCAGCCCCAAAGTCTCCATAATTATACATAATGTATCTTATTTCAAAGCAATTAGCGCAATCAGGCGGATCGGAGCACTTTGCTGCCAGTAAGTAACAATGGCTCACGGTCATTTAAGCTTCAACATGCCATTCACACTGTGGCTCACAGGTCTGCTGCAGACTGAACGCTTCAGTCCACTGGGCAGGTGTATGTGTCCAAAAGTCCAAAAAAAAGTCTTCACTGAGACACTTTATGTTCCTTTAATCCCACCACAAAAAAAAAATGATGCTTGTATTACAAATAGGCTTCCTTAAATCCTAAATACAGCAGTCTACATAGGACATAGCAGAAAATTAGGCTTTGCTTTTTTTCAATCAACTTTGCATTGAAAATGTAATATCTTATATTATTATTATTAAACTTATATGACATGTGTAAAATTAAATAAGTGTGTGGCATTTTTTAAACTAGCAATAATCATAAAACCTGCATGGTAGATAAATTAACAGTAATAATTCTTGAAGTTCAAGCTTTGAAATAAGCCAATCCAAATTTTTTCATAAAGCACATTTAAAAAGTTGACCAAAGTGCTGTACAATTAAACATAAAAAAACAACACAATAAAACACTAAGACCAATTTAAAACCATCAGGACATTATAATAATAATAGAAACATATAATAATTTAATATAATAGCCTCTATGTATTACTGTGTAACTCAACTTAGTGTCAATTAATTTACTTTAATTTAGTAAAAAATTGCTGAATTTTAGCTCATAATTAACATAAAAATAAAAAGCTAACAATCTAACAGCTATAAATGCACATTTAGTAACAACATTTAATTGTTTTCCTGCAGTAGCTTTTGATGTTTCAGAGAGTTGAAGCCAAAGCTGTAAAGTCCTCTCATGCAGCTTCGCTGGTGAACAGCAGGAAGATAGAGACTCCAAAATGTGAAGGCACGTAGGATGACGATGATAAATGCATCTGAAAGCTTCGACCATTTAAACCACTTCATGCGTCCTGGAGAAAGAAAAGAAGATGATGAAGAAGAAGAAGCAGAAGAAGCAGAAGAAGCAGGAGTGGATGCTTTTATCCTAAATATGATGAACTCTCCAAGTGAATCAGATGCATCTTGCAGCTTAGTGAACTTTTATTCTCCATTCATCTCCCTCACCTTTCCCTCTGGATGACAGCAGGATGAATGTGTCTCACAGTGATGATAAAAAACCTCGTGTGGACATATTGTTAGAGAGACTCTCTGTCTGGCATCGCTTCAAAATCACCCAGAAATGATGCATATAATGATTTAAGATTGTCTGCAAGAAAATATCGATATTGCTGCACTGTATTGCCTCTGCAGGCTATATAATGCACACCACTGTCCAAAAAGTCGGAAATAATGTCATATTTTCTCTCTCTTGTGCATAAAAAGAGCGTGTTTTGAGTTGATACCTGCTACATTTATCGGTGTATTAATGTTAACTGTTAAATAGTTCCGGTGCTCGCCTCTGATTGGCTGTTACTTACACCTGTGACCGCATCACTAGTTTGTTTAAATATTAATGCGCTAATTGAAAACCACTTCAGTGTCACTGCACTTGTTTAAGAACTATAGCCCACTGCTCGTCGGAAGAATAGCATTAAAGGTAATTAACCAGGTAAATAATTTTAGAATAATTGCATTAAATAAATGTGGTACATTTGGGTACTTATTTTCAGTAAAATTATGTGTTCTCATCATTTTAAGAGTAAAACTCTTTACTGTTCAAAAAAATCTGTGGGTCATTGGCTTGATTTTTTTGCTTTAGCATTTTCAATCTGCATCCAAAAACAATATATTTATTACAAAAAAAAACCAAAACATGGAACTTGTCTATAATCTCATTGCCAGTTATTAGATAAGATAAGATATTCCTTTATTAGTCCCGCAGTGGGACTAATAAAGGAATTATTAATTTGCAGTGTACAGCAGCAAAGGAGATAGTCCAAAAAACAAGATGCATCAGCTAACACAGAAAAAAAAGAGCTAAACAAAATATGAACCATTTAAATAGAAGGAAGTATAAAAAATAGGAGCAGTATATACAGTATTGAAAATAAACAGACTATTAAATAATTGCACAAGTGGAAAGTGATATTGCACAGTGACATGATAAAGATTAGACATGATAAAGCATATAGCATTTTAAAATATTGTTGTTGTATTATTGTATGAAATAGGCCTGCTTTAATTTGTGTCCGTTTGATAACATTTTAAAAAATAAGCTACAGTACAAATACTTTGAATCCAATTAAAGTTAAATAAAAACGACCTCATTTAATGTATTTCAAAGTAAATCTGATGATGAAAAGTGTCTAGTGTCAGTAAAATACATTAAAGGTCTTAAAGAAATTACAGTGTATTTACTTAACATTGAACAGAAAGTCTTAGTTATGTACTGTATGTCACGAACAGTATTGTGAACACATGTCTTTGAAATTAAATTAAAAGTCCACCATCAGACATCTAGCCAGTTGTGTTATCTGTAATGTTGCACATTATAATATACCAATAACTCTCTGGTGTCCAGTACAGTTAATAATTACAATACAAGTTCATTTTTAATTTATAAAAAAAAAAAAGATTTGAGGAACTTTTAAGTTATTAGAAATTGCAAAAAAATAAAATTGTGATTATTAATTATTGGATTGGTTTGTAAAGAGGTATTTCTGTTGCAGTCTGTAGCCTACAATATTTATTTTTGTTCCCTCAGTGACACACACACCCACACACAGCCTCAGAGAGATAGCATCACTATCCCTCACACCCTGACCTCTGCATGACTTTAAAATCAAAATAATGTCCTCATGTGAGCGTCGGTATCAGTGTCGCTGCTCCTCTGTAAAACTTAGATAAAACTGCGCCTTTTAAATTTACAACATTCAATCAAAGACATCTCAATTACCTCGAGCTATTGCTGTGAAATTGAATTATCGCCCCTTTATTTCTCTCACGCCATTAAACAGGAAGCATACTAAAAAATCATTTGCAAATCACTGGCCTGGCTAATATGATATAGGCCAATCTAAATGGACTGATTAACTAATGACAAATCAGGGGATTTATTCTAGATAAGTCCATCATTTTTTATTTTTTTTTCAAACGCAGAGTGCTCGTGTTGATTAGAAACTAAATAGAGTCTTAAATGAAATGCTTAATAAGCGCATAACAAGCAATAGTTTTAGCAACAAATCATTTCTATAATGTGGGGGATTAGAAAAAGATGCTTAATGATGAAGTAAATGATGTGGAGCATCAAAACGCTGTCACCCATATTTCCCCAACGCTGAAAACAAATTGCAGGAATAATGAAAACATGTTCAGTCTTATTTTAGAACAGAAACACTGATGCAACCACTATTTATGCTGCTGCTACAGTAACAAGTATTAATACAGCAGTGCATTATTATTATTGTATTATTTAAATTATTATTATTGTTGTATTATTATTATTATTATCGCTTATTTATCATTAATTATAATATTTATTTAATTAATAATACTATTACTAAAAATTATCATTTATAATATTATTTTAATTATTATTATTATTATTGTTGTATTATTATCATTATTATTATTATCATTATTATCGCTAATGTATCATTAATTATAATACTTATTTTTATTAATAATACTATTACTAATAATAATCATTAATTATATTATTTTATTATTTTAATTCTTATTATTGTAGTGTAATCTACTCAAAATCTTGCTGTTAAATAATATATCCTTGAAATTGTTTTTTTTTGTGCTTTTAAAAAATCTTTTCTGCAATTTGAATAAATAAAATCCTTAAATGTGAGAATTTTAATGTTGCAATGGAATAAAAAATAAAGATAACAGGACCTTGCATGTGTAAAACCATGCAGTATCCCTTTTTTCTATTTGACAGGACCAAGGATGATATCACACAGTAATTAACTGTATATCAAATAATTACACGTTGTTATGCTTAAACAGATACTATTTCTTCTGAGGATAGTATCAATATTTTCCATCTCCAATAGATCAATTTTCCCTTGGAAAACTATAATTATTTCCCATTTTCATCAAGATAGGCAAGAATAAATAACTGGACGTAATTGAAGTTGGAAATTAACTCTGTGGGAACTGACATCAGATAAAAAAAAATCAGTTTTGAAATGCAATCATAAGGATTTATACAGTGGTGTGTGGTTCAGCCATTTTAAAATATCACTGCAGAATCTCTGCCTTGCCCTCCCAGTGACACCATGTACATAAACCATCCTTCACAAAAACCTTAAGCCCATCATTTCGGGCTGTTCCCTCCCGCTTTAGATCTGGCCAAAGAAAAGCAAAGCAAAACAACAAAGTTGGGGCAGAATCAGGGGGTTTTGTCTGGGAAGTTGCACTGTGGACGGCGAGCCGCTGCGTGCCCTGTCCTTCAGATCACAGCGTATAGCAGACTTGGCTCCATCCTAATCTCACAAGTCTCAACAGTCTGCAACTCAAGTTTATCCAGAGGGGGTTGAGCCTCTCGTAGCCCCCCATCGCCATCCCATCTAACCCGCCCCTGTACTCCGCCTGCAGAGGAACGCTCTGTCAGTGACCCTTTGCTGACTCCAGCTGCCTAATCCTTTAAATGTGGGCAAAGCCTGAAATGATGAGGAGTTGGGCTTTTTTTATACAGGTGATGTCCTTTGCTTCGCCAAGTTTCCCCCGTGGCCAGCAGGATCAGCCTAAAGACAACAGGAGATCCTCTGGTTGTAATGGGCCGGGCGGTGAACCGCACATCGAGCAGTCTGCAGGGTACATCCCCTTTGTTTGTTTGTGAGCTAATCTGTAATCAAGAGGGCCAAAGGTCACAGATCTAAAGTTTTATTGACCCGTTGTCAGTCACACAAAGTAATACTTGATAAATTAGATACAATGTGGGGAAATTTAATTAAAGGAGTAGTCCAATCAACTTTAAAATACCTTTTCAAGGTATAGTATCTGTTCAATCTCAACTATGTGTTCAAGTTATAATTTGTTTGCAAGGTGCTGTGACCCCTTAAGTTTTGTGGTGGCTTCCGTACTAGTGTATTGCTGTTCTAATACACCGTTCGTAGCCATACCTACAAAAAAGTAATGCACTGTAATTCGTATATATCCCACGAAATTAATTTGTATTTAATCCACGTAATGGTGAACCAGGAAGTATCAAGAGCGACAAATGGTGCGTAGGGAGGTAGTCAGGATGGATGGGTGGGTCAAAAAACACCGGACTTTCGCCGTGGAGACTGGCAATTGTATCCCGTGTGAAACCAGAAGTCAACATTGATTTATTTGTCACATAACTTAAGTTAAGTTAAGCCACGTCCGGTGTTATTTTAACCTAAACCACGATCTGTTCCTAAACTTAACTAAGTAGTTCTGTTGCTTAAACCTAGCCAAGTTTGTTTCCTGTGAAGACAAAATCTTATTTTAAAAAGACTATGCCTGTAACGTGTTGCTGGACATTCGTGGGAAAACGCGTGAAAAATGAGAAAATAACTTTTCGTAAGATATCATATGAACCATTGTACGACAATACGTTGATTGAGGCCAATGATACTGTACTACATTAGATGTCGAATAAACCCAAAGAACGTATATTGCCAAGAAGTGAAAGTCAATTGTTCGTTCCATTGCAACATCAGCGCCCAGCAGCAAAGATACGCTTCCGTCATTTTGGACTGAAAGCGACTTCCAAACGCCAGTAAAATTGCCGTAAAAAGTGCCGTACAAAAGTAAAGTCTCTTTGCTTCTATACTCTTTGATAAACCTGCCCAGTACATGAGCTCACCAACAGTAAAAACATACTGAAGCTCTGCCTAGCTGTCATTGCCTTAAAGTGACCAAATGCATACATTTTGTTAGCTCAAGCTAAAATTGCATTGTGTTGCCTGTAGTCTGCTATGACGCATGGCACGCCATTATGCTGTTTCGGTCAAGAGAAAAAAAGTATTTTAAACAGGCGTTTAAGCTAATTTAAAAGGTCATCTTCACTAGGTTACCACATTTGTCACCTGTTTAATGATGTCATAGCATGTCACTTTATAACAAAATCATTTGTCGTTTTCGGGTGTTGTCACAAACCCACCAGTGCATACACATCAAAGATGCCCCCACAGCCACAGCTCCCCAAACAGTGAGCTCACCGGGGCAACAGCCCCCGTACCCACCTCCTCCCACAACCCCACCCCTCTCCTATGGGAGACATATTTAATTTAATTAAGGCCTGTCAACGCTATTGATTTTGGCACTTTCAATTATGGCCCAGCCGTTTATGGGCTCCATGGGCTGTGGATCTACTGAGCTGTGATGAGGGGGGGCCCTATCAGCGCAGGACCACATGGACGAGGAGCCTCTCTGTCTTCCTTATGGCCCTGCGCTGTCGACAGGAGACACTGAAGTATGGCTGCTGCCTCCGTCCCACTCCCCTCCTGCTACCCATAATTAATCCCTCATTAGACAGCTCTTTATTGTTTAATTTGTGCCGTTCGTAATCAAATTGGGCAGATTAATTGCTACAGAATTTAGAAACGGGGGTGAAAAATAACCACTTTTAATTGCCTTCAGGTTTTATGACGCCCAGGGCTCTTTAGTGAGCCATCACTGGACACGGTGAAATATCTCACACGCTCAAGAGTTTTCTCTACATCAGTTTTTGAGTGATGAACCGTTATTGGGGTGCTCTTTCTTTTTTTTTTTAGAGAGCACGGCTGCTTAGCAGAGGCTCATTAAAATGTTTCTCAGAGATATATTTTCCCTTGCAGTCCTAATTGCAAAAGTCAACCTTACAAATTCTTGTGTTTATTTATGGTCATGGCCTTTTGCTTGTGTTCTGTTTGTGAGCACCGGCTGGTCAGTGTGTGTGTGTGTGTGTGTGTGTGTGTGTGTGTGTGTATAAGAGTGAGAGGATAAGTAAAGTGTTTCAAGGAGGTGTGCACAGGGCCGGGTTTATTCCTTTTGGTGCCCGAGGCGAAATTCAGATTCGGAGCCCCCCCGGTGCCGCTCTAGGGTTAAGGTTCAACCCCCCACAACCCTGAGCCTAACCCTGTAAACCGCAACATGCATTAGACATCACAATGGTTTTAAGAAAAAAATGTATATTTTTATTTTTATAAATAACTGTGTTTATTATAATATAAATAAACAATTGGTCCCCGATATTGTTGGCATAAAGTATTTAGTCTGTTTCACTACAATTTACACTTTTATTAACAACTGGGCAGATGAAAAAGTGTGAGAAAGAGAGTTACATGGGTGAAAAGTGTATTTCTTTCTTTCTTTATTTGTTCATTTGTTAGCTCAATGCAGAAAATGATGAAGGACACTTACCGGCATTTAAAAAAAAAACATTATTATTATTATTATTATTATTTTAGAGGGCAACCTGCGCCCCCACAGAAGGTGGTGCCCTATGTGATTGCCTATATGACCTATACCTTAAGCCAGCCCTGGGTGTGCATGAGAGATAAAGTGTGTATGTGTATCTAAAAAATATATTTATTAATAGAGTTATATGACATGAGAAACATTGTAAATATGAAAACGTATTTGTGGTTCAGAAGGGTGTAGAGTTATTACTTTATTAGTGCTTCTCATATTTTCTTCAGAGTGCAGTGGAGAAAAGTGATTTGGATGAATAGCATTAGGTGCGACAATAAAACCGTAACAAGCTATTTGCTTGACACATTTTTACAGCATATATTTAAGTGGTGACCGAAACACCAGTAGCTGCTCACACTTAATAAAAGAAATGCTTTTGTACGCTTTGCACAGGCACCTTGTAAATGCAGTTCTAAGCCCGATTTAAGTGAAAACAGAAATGAATATTACAGTCACTTTGAGCGGGTTTAAGGTTCACAGAGGTGACTGAAAAAGTAAAGGTAAACCTTTGTTCTACGTGCTGAATCTATGAACTGCTCGACTACTTGCAAAGTGAGATGCAAGCATGATTTAAAGGTGCATACACTGATTCTGAAAAATTATTTTGGCATGAAAAAACGTTATCTTAGATTACAAAATAGTGATAATTTGGGGGAAATGTTCATAACATATATCGCAAACAGAGCAACAAAATAAGGTATAAGTAACTTCACCTGAACTCCTGCAATATTAATGATCTTATTGCATAAAGAAATTAAAATATTACTACTAATTGTAACTTAATAGAGTGCTGTAGGGATGACACATTTTTGTAGGCCAACCAGGAAGTTAACATCGCCCTGGATCCCTCGACAAAAAGCCAACGGGATTTTTCCATTGGATTTTGGATTATTGCATAAAATAAACTCTGTGGCAAACAAATGTTTATGATACATACATGTTTTGTTTCATAAGAAAATCTTCACAAATTAACACCACTTTTATGATTTTTGAAGTGTAAATGCAATCGTTAGAGGTAAAAAGCTAACGTGAGGTTACAAAAGAACTACACCACGGCTGTGAAGGCGGACGAGTCAGCGTGATGACGTTTAGTAGTCTCATTTAGCCACTTGTTAGCAACTGCCTATTTTAAGACACATAAAGGCTTCAAAATTCGTGAGAGGGATATTTACTGATGGATTTTATATCGTAGAATAAAACGTTAAAATCTCTTAAACTTGTGTTGACCACAGACATTATTTCAGGCATCTAACTAAAAACCCATTGACTTCCAGATGAGGGAACTCATTTTTGGGTTTTAGGACTCACCATATTGCCAAGCTAATGTTTGTAGAAATCTGTTGACCTTAAAAACCTTAATAAAATCTTGAGAAACTTTTTAGTGCAGCAATAAATACATTTTTTGTGCATATATGCAAGATAAACCCTTTTCCAGACTGTGTGTTGTGTGGCGTTGGCTGCACGGCTGGGCGTGTATGTGTATGCAACGTGTCCTGTTTCAATGACATCATTTAATGAGAGCATTGATGTCAAAAGTAGGGTAATTGCGTCGGCTGTCGTGTCACCATACACCTTGGCAATTATAGCGTCACTCAACGATTATGGCTCATTATCTCTGTGAGAGGCCGGCAGCCCAAACACAATGGAGTCGCACAAACCTATATACTAATTGCTAGCAGGCACAACTAGACGTGTGGAGCCGGCTGAAGAGGTATATATTTAGCTTCTGTTGAGTGTGTGGGAATTATGAGGGTGACTTAACACAAATATGATTATTACATTTCACTTGATGGACACATGAGCATAGTGAGAAGTACAAGTGGGCTATTTAGTGATGATCTGGCTGTTAACTACAGTGTGTGAGGACAGGATTGGATGTCTTAGTGGAAAAATACTGAGAGCCACTTGAATGGTGGAATTAAGGGTAATTCAGAAAAGGCTATCAACTTCAATGCTGACCCCTTTTTAAGATGAAGTAAAGTTGGCTTTACTCTGAATCATTAAATCCAGACGGGACACGTGTGATCTACTCGCAATGGAATCTCTTTTGGATATGATTTATTAAACTTCTCTTAGTTGCACATTTCGTTTGCGAAAGTTTTCCCGTGGATGAGCTGGTACTGTCCACCATTTTGTGCCCTCGCAAACCCCTTTGCCCTCTCTGCTCCACTTGAGCCCTTATAAGGCAGCGTGGATTCCTCCGGCTTGCATGCTTCGTATTATCTTCACATCCCCCTTATTCAATATCTCTGATGGTTATCTTTGTTGAAGTTGAGGGCCATGACCAGGAGCCTCGGCCCTTTTATGCACAACTCGATCTCGGGTTTATGTTTTCCGTGTCATAGTGTAACGGTTGTGTAATTGGTTTTGTTTCCAACACATGGTTGTTTCGCTGTTGCTCCGAACTATTACAAAGTGATTGTTTGGAGACATGCAGATTTAGTTATAATTTATTGTGTTTTCAGGTTCAGATGTTTTACAGGCTTTTCACGCTTTCAAAGTTGTGTTCGCACCGACCAGGTGATGACAATCAAAATCAGATGGCATCAATGAATAACTTTTATATAACCACACTTCATTTAGTCTAACGTCACGCCATTTTATTCGGAGAAGTTGAAAGCAGTTTAGAAAGTGGCAATGACCCAGAGAATTTCAGGCATGCTTTCATTTTTGCTTGACGTGCAAATCAAATATCAACAATATTTTTCATCGTTGAGTCACAATGAAAAGTCTCAATATTGCACCTCTTCGAGGTTATAATCCTTAAAACTTCAGTCTTGGTTGATTTGGTGACACCTGTGTGGTTATTGGTGGTGGTTTAATACTGCAGTTGTCAGGGTTTCTGTAGCTGGACCCAATTGCAGACGCGGGACAAACTGGTAGGTGAAAAAGTATTTTATTACAGGAGTTTTGGATAATGCAGGCTGGCGTTGGCGGTAGTGAGGGGAAACGGGGGTTCCAGGGATAAGAGCTGGCAGTCGGGCAGGAAGAGAGCTGACTGGCGGGCTGGATGAGCTGAAGTGGCTGGCAGGTTTTTCCTGGAGGGTGGAGAGCAGCGGTTAGTTGAGGCACAAGCAGGCAGGCAAGCAAGCAGATAGACAGGAAACAAACTGGCAAGATCACTAGCAGGAGCTGGAAGCTTGGCACATTGACAAGCCACGAATGGCAACGATCTGGCAGAGACTGGCGTTGGCAGTGAAAAGGAGCTTGCTTGATTGGTGGGCAGGTGTGCTGATTGCAGATTAAGTCCAGGTGAGTAGTGAGAAGGAGAGAGAGGAGAAGAGGAGGGAGGGAAGCAAGCAAACAGACAGAGACAAAACCAAAACACATCAAGCACACGGTGGTCAGTCATGCTAAAAGGTAGAAAAATAATAAAAACAGGCAGTCAGTCGTCACATGACAACAGTACAGGTCCCAGAAAATTGAGCCCCAACTTTGTCAAAAATGCAACTAAACAAACAGACATAGTGTTAATAAAGAAGTCAGTCAATTATCAGCCTTTTTCTATCGTGCCATGAGCAACCAAGGTCTGATTCCAAGCTTCACAGAGCGCATGTAGTTTTGGGCACAACAGCAAGATACTGTATAGTAAAAGCAGTTGGTTACCTTGCAGAGAAGTTTGGAGGTAACCAACTACTCTTCATCTAACAGCACACTGTGGCTGCTCCTTCTTGTTCCATTCATAGACTGTATAAAGGAAGTGGACATAGTCACTGTGACGTCGGCCATTGGTTTGTGGACTGCCGTTTTGAGGCCTCGAGTCGCCATCTTGTTTTTTTTTGCCTTCACCATCTTGGTGATTTGCAACCAGAACTGACACAAGAGGGTGGAGCTAAGTACAACCGAACGCTGAATAAGACATTTTTAAGGTGAAAAAAAAGGTTATAATTAACTTTCATGAACTGAAAACACACTGTGAAAGTTCTAAGACAAAAACACGGACAACTCCCGGACCTGACAACACCGTGGTAGCGACCTGTCAATCACAAAGTAGCCACACCCTAAAACATACCCTGCTTTATGGTCTATTTTACTCTAAAATGGGACCATAATTTACTAAATGAACATCATGCTGTATTGAAGAAGACTTGAAACTAGCGATTGAGACCATAAACTCATGTTTACAATGTTTACTCAGGTAATAAATCAAGTGAAAAGTAGGCTCATTTTCTCATAGACTTCTATACAATCAGACTTCATTTTGCAACCAGAGGAGTCGCCCCCTGCTGGCTATTAGATAGAATGCAAGTTTTAGGCACTTCAGCATTGGCTTCACTTTCCAGACCCGGAGTGGTTCCATTACTCCCTGCAATATTTAAAACTGATCCGCTGTCAAAAAACTATGAAAATAACTGTTTTCTTGTTTGTAGAACTATTGTTGAGAACAATAGCTGTCGGCGCTAACCGCTGTGACAAATACATTGGATTTCCTGTGACTGCTTTACAATTAAAGCCACCCCATGTTTCTCCTTTTATTGTGAACCAGCAGGACATGTTCAGTTTGCATTCTTAGTAAATTAATACGGCTCTGATACAGCTGTAGGAGACTGAAGAGTAAACAACAAGGCCGATAATCGATGAGATAAAATTACAAACCGTAATGCTGGATTACATGCATACATTGTTTCTTGTAAATCTCTCATGCATAGTTAGGTCATTTGAAACCAGCACGGGAATGGCCAACACATTCTCCCCTTGGCTTCTTCACCCGGTCCTTAGGTCGCAGTAAACACGTGCTTAATGTGGTGAATTAAACCAAAACACTTGTTTAGGATTAGGGAACAAAACTACTATGGTTAGATTTAGGAAAAAACAACATGGTTGGGCTTAAAATTACAACATTTGTACAGTGAAAATGTGACTTGGCGTTGAACACAGGACACGAACAAACATCTGATTGTAATGTGAAAGTGAAACTTAACGCACGACACAAGCAGTGGTCTCCTGGATGAAAGCCTTGTGTTTGTTGGACCCATCCACCTCCCCTCCCGCCCTGTGTGTCTCTTTCGCTCTTAAAACTAAGTCACCACAGCACTTTCCCTGTGCGTTTACTGTTACCCCGGATGGGTTGTAGTTAAAGGAAAGCCTGGTGCGTTTCATAACGCCACTCAAGGGTGCCTTGTGAGGCAGTATCAAACGCCGACAGCTATGAAAAATTGTTGGTATTTGACGCCCTGGGAATGGAAATGGGCTGGAGTGCTTCACAATAAAAGCCACCCCATGTTTCTCCAGTTGAATGCTTTTCACTTTTATTGTGAACCAGCAGGACATGTTCAGTTTGCATTCGTAGTAAATTAATACGGCTCTGATGCAGCTGTAGGAGACTGAAGCAACAAGGCTGATATCGTGCTGGATTACATGCATACATTTTTCTTGTGAACCTCTCATGTGTAGCTAGGTCATTTGAAACCAGCACAGGAATGGCGTACCCCGCCACTATCAATGAAAACTACTACATTGAGAGGTAATTAAAGAATACAACGAATGGCTATTGCATAAAACAATGCTGGTCATAAACTGTATCAAAAATCTTAAGGATTATAACTTTAATTTTGCCATTCCAAAACACACACACACACACACACACACACACACACACACATGCTAAGACTCATTATGAGCCGGGGGTTGCATAGCTAATTATAGTTGCGTCGGGCCGCGATGGCGAGGCGCGCTCCTCGCTGTGTGGTGGAGCCACAGAGGCTGCACAAACATCTCCTCAGAGGCCCCGCTCCTTGTTTAATGAAACATCGCAGGGGCCCCCGCGAATGCACACAGAGAGGCGCAGCACAATCTGACGGACAGTGTCACCGGGGCCACGCCAATTATGTTTTCAGCAAAAGCCCACCAACCCCTCTCCCTCCTTAAAACCATATACCCTCCAACCCCCCTCATCTCCTCCTTCCCCTCCTCCGCCTCCTCCAAGCCCAGACATAGGATAACAGGACGGAGATATGATTACTAATCTGCCCCCCAAAAGCCAAACACTAAAAATGTTTGGATTTGTTTGTTCAGTCATCAAGAAGTGTTTCAAACTGAAGTGTGGGTCTGGAGGGTGATGGTGTAATGAGAGTTTGCAGCTTCAGATGTTTGTTTTTGTTCTGATTGGACTGCGTGAGGCTTGATGCGTCTCTGAGTGCTCGCTGCTCTCGTTATGGGCGTAGCAATCTACTTTTAATAGCAGCAATTTGTTGGCTGTACCAGGATTGGTGTCATGGACTGTAAACAGGACCACAGAGGAGGTAATGTAATACAGTAATCATGTTTTCTGACTTGGTGGCGCTCGGTAATGTGCTGTATGTCACGCCTGCTGTTCGGGAGAAATCACTACAGGAGCGTCTGAGCATCCTTCTTCCACCTTCTGTGTGTGTCTCTGCTCACAGCCATAGATGATAACTTCCTCCTCTCTCCACTTCTGATTGCCTCCATTGAGCTCTGCCTCTGCTGCTCCTTCCACATGGATGAGGACGTGATTAAGTACTCTTCTTTGGATTCATTCAGTTTGCTGGCAAAGGTGTTACATCCACCTGACAAGGAAGGATGGGTATTTCATTCGTCAAATTCTACAATTGTATAGAAGTGAGACATCACATGTGTAACTGAACAGTGAGCAAGAGACAGGGGAATAGAAGAGAAAGCAGGTACGGAGGGGGGGCTTCGGAGGTGATTTAGCTTCTGGATTGAATGTAAATGTGATCAGAAGAATAGGTAGCGAGGGTTATTGTCTACCAGAATGAGATCCTTCTCTCTGTCAGTTAGACCACTGCAATCATTAGCCCTGCCTTTATGCGATACTTGCAGAGTCACAGATTGGAAAGCTTAATTCTGTATTTTATTAATTTGTTATATTGATATATTGATATATGAATAAGGGATGCCGCATTGCCCTGTCTGGGTTTATTTCACAACAATGACCCAGTCGCTGTACATTATCTTGTTTATTACACGGCTACTTTTACACAACAATGGTCCGCCAGAGTCCGACATCAGAACTGCGTCGATAGCAACGGTCTGCTATAAAGAAATAACAGACCATAGAACGCCATGATTGACCAATCAGAATCAAGTATTCAACAGAGCCGTGTAATCTAATAACCATGCATATTATCCAATAATAAATAAATATTAGGGCTGTCAATCGATTAAAATATCTAATCGGGATTAATCGCATGATTGTCCATAGTTAATCGGGATTAATTGCAAATTAATCACACATTTTTTATCTGTTCAAAATGTACCTTAAAGGGAGATTTGTCAAGTATTTAATACTCTTATCAACATGGGAGGGGGCAAATATGCTTGCTTTACGCACATGTATGTATATATATATATTTATTATTGGAAATTAATTAACAACACAGGTAAAACCCTCACAGGTACTGCATTTAGACTATGACTTGCTCAAAACTGCATGTGATTATCATAAAGTGGGCATGTCTGTAAAGGGGAGACTCGTGGGTACCCATAGAACCCATTTTCATTCACATATCTTGAGGTCAGAGGTCAAGGGACCCTTTTGAAAATGCCCATGCCAGTTTTTCCTCACCAATATTTAGCGTAAGTTTGGAGCTGTGTAATCAAATAACTATCCATATTATCCAATAATCAAAAAATATGAAAAAAAACAACATATTTTTCTCCTCCATATGTATCAAAATCTCAAAGGACGAGAGCTTGTGCCTTCCCCTTTCTGTCTTTATTCCCTGGTGCAATGCCACTCAGCCAACAATGGCGGATAAACCTACATGTATACAAAAGGAAAAACGGGCCTGTAAATGAACAGCGGGAGGCCTCGGAGTGAGAGACGTGGTCGTTTCTTTATTTTTGCGAAACAGGATTAGCGAGCCCATGAAAGGGGACGACGGCACGCAAAAGCGACACGATTACAGGCGGTGTCAGTTTCACTTTACAGTTTGAAGAGCTCCCACTTCTCCCTTTCCGGGGAGAGGAACCCCAGCGGAGATCAACCTCAGACGGTCGCTCGTGAACCCTTCAGGCGCGGCTTTTCGCCGGGCTGACACGAGGGCCTCTTCCACTCCTCCACCCCCTGCGGCGCACAGCTCATTGGGCATAAGAAACACAATTAAATTCAGCTAAAGCACGACCGCTGACTGCTCGGCTGTAGCCTAATAGGCTTAAGAGGGGAAAAAATAAATCTAATTGCGTGTTATTGGTCTGAAGTTAATCCCCCGTGGCTTGACACTAGACTGAGTTTTGGCGGGTGATGGAGGCGTGAGGCGTGCTCAACATCGACTGCATGTGAGGAGTTTTGGCGGCAACAAAGCCAAGGGGCTGCACTTGACTCCTGACAGGAGCTGAAAACCACTAAAAAGCTTCTTAAGTGGGCTGTAAGTCTTATCAAGTGCACACTTGTACGGAGGGAGTGTCCTGCGAGCGTCCACACACCAGTGAAATGATGATGTCAGGACCACAGTGCAGAGTGATATAAGGTTTCACTTTCTTGTGCAATTTCATTTGGGGGTGAGGGGGATTATGAAAGCTTGACAATGTTCAAGGCGTGGGAGGTAAGAGGCGGCGCTATGAATTTATTCTTTCATTACACAGTTTTGAGACATATTAGATGGGATTAATATGCAATTACTCTGTCCGCCAGTGACACCCGATCTGATTTCTAAAGGCTGCGTTAAACGAACCAAAGCGCTATATAAAACACTTAACTTGCTGTTTGGTTTCTGAAATGGTTTCCAGTCCTGAAGCAATCCATGTGAACACATTGTATTTTTTTCTCCAGTCCCACCATAATTGGAGCCTCACTTTTTGCCCTTTTGTACATATTATTAAGTTGTTAAAACTATCAAGTCAGAGGTTGGGCTTTTAACCGCATAGCCACACACATTGTTAATCCTTTCTCTGTTATTTCAACCCGACAAGATTTGGCCTCTCTAAAGGTTTTTCTCTCTCAAGTGCACAATACCTTTCAGCTGTGCGTATGGTCCTGGATGTGCATGGTGCAAGATGGCTAAATAGCTCGTGGTGTAAATAGGACCCAGACGATTGAGCTCCAAAGTGGATGGAAACAGTTTCCGAACTTATTTACTTTGGAACGGTCGAGAAAACCACCTATTTACTTCCCGGCCCTTCTTCTTCTGAAGATGTGAGTCTGTCTTTAATTTGGCGAGCACTTCAACAACTCACTTCTCACAATGAGTACTAATAGCTCTCCCTTGGACGGCGGCCCTGCGGCATGTGAGAATCACAGCATTGTGTCGGCCTCAGACGACACTGGATTCGGCTCTTTGCACGAACAGCTTGTTCCACCCCGCTGGTTAGACACCATCGGTGGCTGCTGAAACTCCAACCAGGCCTAAGGGTAACTTCCCAACGGTGGGACGGCAAGACTGAGTGGTGGTTTGTGGTCTCGTCCAACATGGATCTTGGCTAAAGCCTGCTGTGTAAAGACATGATATTATCTAATTAGAGTCTTAAAAGAAACCTCCAATGTTGTTTTAATTGTTAAAAGGGAGAAAAAGTGAACAAACCAGCAAAGAAAACACAATATAAAAGCTTTTTCTTACCTAGCATAAAGGCCACTTATGCCCCATAAACTGACACATAGAGATAATATTCTTATTTTAAAGATGAAGGAAAGGAAAAGGGTGATGATTGCAGCCTTAGCTAAGATTCACTACCTGTTGATATTATACATATTCATCCACTTCTCACTTTCCTATTTGCAGTGAGTCAGTATCCGATCGGCACAAACGTACATTTATAATGATGAGTCTTCATTTTGTGTTTAATTTGTAAATCAAAAACATTTTTTCTCTGCAAATGATAGAGAATTAAAAACATTCATGGCTGAGTTTGGATCAGCAGAAAATAGCAAAACAGACTGTACAGCTGCATATTTAGTGCAATGGATCACATCGAAATTCAGTTGTTTTTTTTAAATGGTATCCAAAACATTATTCCACATTGACTTTCATCCATAAAATCTAGATTTCTACAGATGCAGAAGCAGCTACAGTTTATAGAGTCATTGTTAAAGCTAGGGTCGGTAATCTAGTAAACTAGATTTAAACAAATATCCAACCGTTAAACCCAGCCCAGTGTTGCCAACTCTTTTCCAATGACAGTAGCGAGCAGCACTAGCTCCAAAAGTCACTAAATCCAGGGAGAAAGTCGCCACAGAAAGTCGGCAACACTGACAGTCCGTCGTTTCCAAAGCCACTCCACCGAATTATCATTATGAACGAAAATATATCATAATGAACCTAAACAACGAACATGGCTATGTTTAGGGCTGACCCGAATGCTTTGAAGCTTCAAAGCTTTGACCGTTACCATGGTAATCAACCTCCAAATCAGTATTCGATTGCTTCGGGGTTTTTTTAATTATAGAATTTGTAATGATAATGTATAAATCCAAAAATAGCCCATGAAATAAGGAATTATCCCACAACATTATTCATATTCAACATTAATTATTATTAGTTATTAGTAAGCTATAGTAAGCTTTGAATACCTTCGAATATTTCTCACCAAAGCTTCGAAGCCCAAAAACTGGTATTCAGTACAGCCTATACTATTATTAGTTCTCACAGCTGTCAACCTAGCAGCTTGTGGAAGACTCCGGTGATGCACAATGAGTGCACGGGTAGGCAGGCAGGTAGACAGACGGTCCAATTATTACATTTGGGCTGAATGAAATGATTGGACGGGCTTATTACAGTCCTGTGACAGCCACAGATACCGAATTGTTTTCATCTCTTTTCGTCAGAGCATTCGATTTATGTAATGAGAATTTCAACTAATATAACATAAAAAAATATTTTTGAAGAACATTACCAACCCTAGCTTTTACAACTAGAGTCAGTAAAACATGTGATGAAGCTCCAACTCTCCTCCCAGACATCACACACAGACGGAGCAGTAAGCGCTTATCTTGTTGAATGGGAGTTGGCGGTCGATAATTAGCACAATCAGTCATGTTGTTTTAAAGGAAAGAATCTCCTTGGAAGTATTGCTGAGTCTTTGATCACAGCCCGATCACCTGTCTACTTATCTGGACTGTTCTACACACGAGGCCTCTGTTTAGTGTTCAGATAGCGTCTTTGTTGGCCGAGAGGCTTCCTCCTTTGTGTGGTCAAGCATGGCGCAGATGAGCCTTGAAGAGAGGGCGAGAGGGAGCGGCTGGACTTCTGCGGTGAACGTCAGTGAAACCTGAAGAGTGCATCAGGATTTTCTCTAACACTGATAAAGCCCAGATTTAGTGCCGCTCATAAAACTCGAGGCAAATTGTGCGCTTATAGCTATCTCCTTCAGGACCTGGTAATAGGGTCCACTAAATTTCCATCTCAAACACCACTGCCACACTGAGGGGGATTTTCTTACCGTTTCAACTCTGTGGGTGGGTGGAACTTTTGATCTTTATTATTCTTCCTAAAAGTAAAAACAACTTTTTTTTATTAGTTTTTTTTTTACATAAGTTTATGGTACAAAATACACTTTATTGTCTTGTAATCTATACATTTTAATTGGCTGATAAGAAGATGTTTAGAGGAACTCCACATTCAAATAATGCTGCGTATATATAGGCTTTAATATGGAAAAGTATACACATACATACTTCAAGACCAAAATCTGCAAGCTAAGGGCTAATAAGTGTTATCATTGGATTAGCTGCTTCATAAGCCTCCTTTCCGCTCTCATAGGTCTGGAAGAAAAGTCCTTTCACACGCAATTGAACCCAAAGTTCATATCCTTACGCATCACACCAATTATCTCAATATCCGGTTATATAGAGCTTTTTAAACTTGAGCAGTATGGCTAACTCTGAACCCAAACTATTGAGTTTTTTTCTTATTTATGACCACGTCAGATTTAAGTAAATATTAAAATGCTTCTTTTCCTATAATTTCTCTCTACTTCTGTCAGGGGTAATATATTTTTGCAGCTTTGTTTGATGATTAACACACTAATTATTGTATACTAAATACTAGGGCTGTCAAAGTTAACGCAATAATAACGCGTTAACGCAAATTTGTGTGTCATACTAGCTTGTCGCGAAGGAGGTTAAATAACATTACAAACTTGTGCAAAATTTTGGCGAGGTCCCTTGACCTTTGACCTCAAGATATGTGAATGAAAATGGGTTCTCTGGGTACCCACGAGTCTCCCCTTTACAGACATGCCCACTTTATGATAATCACATGCAGTTTGGGGCAAGTCATAGTCAAGTCAGCACACTGACACACTGACAGCTGTTGTTGCCTGTTGGGCTTGAGTTTGCCATGTTATGATTTGAGCATATTTTTTATGCTAAATGCAGTACCTGTGAGGGTTTCTGGACAATATTTGTCATTGTTTTGTGTTGTTAATTGATTTCCAGTAATAAATATATACATACATTTGCATAAAGCAAGCATATTTGTCCACTCCCATGTTGATAAGAGTATTAAATACTTGACAAATCTCCCTTTAAGGTTCATTTTGAACAGATAAAAAATGTGCAATTCATTTGCAATTAATCGTGATTAACTATGGACAATCATGTGATTAAGTATTTGAATCAATTGACAGCCCTATAAAATACTAGTGTAACTTTTTTTCTAGTTTTGAAAAAATAATATGATCTGCAGGTATATTACTTACCCAACAACAGCACATCTGTTCCAGCGTAGTCTAACACCATCATTTCTTAACCACAGTGCAACAGTAGCTCAGCAGTGATGGTGTGGAAACAAATGTGGCAACAGAATCAGCCCGGGGCTCAATTTATGGCTCACTGAAAGCACGGAGAGAAAAAGACAGCTGCACTTCCTGCAATTCCACGCAAAGCCCCAAACTAAGTTAATTATGATAATTACAACTTTCATCAATTCTCCGTCACAGAATGTGGATTTCCTTACTTTACCTCCTATTTCTGAGACCGACTTTCTCCTCAGTCCCCGTTTTTTTTCTCCCCTCTCTCCCGCTCTCTTGTTTCACAAGAAAAAGGGGAAACAAGAATATTATTACGGAGTAGTCAAGCGGGTAACTGCTGCCACATTTTTTGAACAATAATGGGTACAGTTGCTTTGTCTTGACCCTTGAAAATGGCTTGCAATAAAAAGTAAAGTGAAGGAGGAAGGAGGAAAATGTCAGCGGGGAGTTTTACATGTGAATATATCAGTTTATATTTTAGTCTTTGTGTGTGTGAGACAGAAACAGAACCACAGACCGGGGGCGAAAGAGAGTGAGGCTGAGTGAGAGAGAGCAGGAACCTCCTCTGGTATCTAAGTGATTACAATGAGTCCCTTTCAAGCCGTAGCGCCCATTGCTGTGACTTGATATGATTTTTATCAGATGCTGAAATGCTACATTACCAAGTGGGCAGTAAATTATGTCTAAACCAATTACAGTGGGACCCTGTGCGGCCCGACGGCCACAGAGGGCCAAGTGGGAGGGGAGGAAGGAGGACGGAGGAAGAGGGGGAGGCTGGAATGAGAGAAGGATATGATAGGGTGGGTTTTAAGGGGGTGAATGGCTGGAGTTTGTCTTGATTAGTGGAGTCTGGGGACGCATGAGAGTCTGGCGATAAGGCCACTTGCAGGGAGTGTGTGAGAGAGAGAGAGAACTGCAGTAGAAATGCACATAAACAAAGGTTATTATGTGTGTATATGTTTCCTTGTATGTGTGTGGATGGGCGTAGATTTATGTGTGCATTTAGGGAAGGTGTGTGTCTGTCAGAGGTCAGAGAAATCAAAGCATGGGAGTCATGGGAAAATGTGTTTCAAAGCTGCCCCCAATAAAGCAATAAATTAGCCCCAGTTAACTAACGCTCGTCGGGTGAAACTGCCGAATTGGTTTCATATATCTGGCCAGCAAATCGCTGCATATTTCCTCTTTTATTGTCAATAAAATGTCTGAAATATATCAGCGCAAATGGCTGCGTTATCACAGTATTGTGACACTTTGAGAAACAGACTCAGACTAAACAGACTAAAAATAGAAGATAATATTTATCCTATAAATTCTGTAATATCTTCTGAAACCAAAAACATGTAATTAAAAGTAACTACACAACATTCAATTTCATTTTTCAATACAAACCGGCCTACTGAATTTATAAAAATAAAATTTATTTTTGATAAGAAATCAGTGTATTTAATATATACTGCTATATACTGCTACACTAGTATAGTGTTTGTTTTGTCTTGTGTACTTATTTGATCAAAACAGTAGTTACCAAAAAGAAGTATTAATTTTTCTGCCATGATAGCGCTCCCTACATTAGTGTTCTCCAAGGGACATGAATTTTTGGTTCCTATAACCTGTAACTCAGAGGAAATTTTTTTTTTTTTAGGTGAATCAACTTCCCAGTGTGAACACTCTAATAGCCCTTATTTAAACCATTAGGTCCTAAAAGTTGTAAAACGCACTAAAAACTAAATCCAGAGTTATTTTCCTTCCTCCCTTCATGTGAATGAGACCATGACCGCGGCTGGACCAAGGGGTTGGGATGCGGAAAGTTAAAGGAAACTGCGCCTGCTCTACGGGCCCCGAAGATCGCCCGGTGATCTGGGTACTTTATCACTCAGCAGTCAGCAGTTCTCTTTATACATCCATGGTTACTCCGTGTCGTAATTCTTGTTGCTTCTTGGAAAGTGGAAGCTAGCTTTTGAAATAACATGAACGAAAAGTAACATCTAGTGGAAATGGGCTATGTTAGCTCACTTACACTTTCCAAGCTATCAGCATGATGAGTCCTCCCAAATGTTTAATGTTGTAAATGTGGACATATAAGTCTTAAATCGCTTATTGTACTTAACTAACACAATGTGTGCTTGTTGAGAAAAGGGGGAAAACACATCATGTACACTGTTCGTAGTTATACCTACGAAAAGTAATGCACTGTAATTTGTATATATCCCACGAAATCAATTCGTATATAATCCACGTAATCGTGAACCAGGAAGAATAAAGAACGACAAACACAGTGTAAGGAGGAGGTCCAGGTGGATGGGTGGTCAAACAGCACCTGAATTTTGCCCAGGAGACCGGTGTTCGTACCCCGTGTGAAACCAGAAGTCAACGTTGATTTATTTGTCACGTAACTTCTGTATTTAAGTAACGCCACTTCCAGAGTTATTTTAACCCAAACCCCGATTGTTTCCTAAACCTAAATAAGTAGTTTTGTTGCCTAAACCTAACTAAGTTGTTTCCTGTGAAGACGGGAGTTTATTTTGAAAAGACTGTATGCATGTCACAAGCGGAAATTGACACGTGTTGCTGGACATTCGGAGGAAAACGCACGAATAATGAGGAAAAACTTTTCGTAAGATATCATACAAACCGTTGTATGACAATATGTTGCATGTATCAATGTTCGTAAGCTACAGGGCTATCATGTGCTCCAGTCAGTAGCGCAGGACAGAAGTTGATAGTGCGTCTCCCAGCACTGTCGTGGGAAACGCCCGCTCAAAGGCTTAGACACTGTTTTTAAATGCATGTCCAAAAAACGGTTTTAAACCTCTTTTTAAAAAATGTTAAATTGTCCGCAATAGCTGTAGTATCATTATAGTTTATATTCCTTCACACAAAAAGTGAGGAGAATTCAAATTTAAGTTTGAATTTGTCTCTGTTGTCTGTTTAATGCCTCTAAACTTTGAGTGGAAAAGTTGTGTGTGTGTGTACGTGTATACGTGTGTGTCTTATCCTGTCCATCTGCTCTAATTTGTTTATCCCCATCCTTTTCATAAACACCATTAGAGGGCCAATAGGTGATCATAAACTGGAATGGCTCTCCCTCCCATTTGCTCGGACAATTAAGATAAAGTGAAGAGATTCAGCAGAGCATCTTTATTGGCCTCGGCCGCTTTGAAGACTAATGGAATAACTTTCCCTTGTCTCTTTTGTGCAGCTGATTCTGCTGAGCTGTGCAATGTGGCTCACTGATTTATTCATTCACCGGGTATTGTAGTCATACAGGGAACAATCAAAGTCTCTTTCAGAGCAAAGACGAATGGCAACAATAAAAGCAAGATCAATGGGAAAGTTTCTATGCAACTGCAGAAGTCATAATGAGCCATATACACAGCAATAATAAGAAACCTGGAAATCAACTCCAGCAGCATCAATGCTAAAGTGCTTGATACATTTTACCCTTCAAGCTTTTATCCCTGTTTATAAATTTTCTATTTGTGCACTCCACTATTATGCTATTGGCCTGTCATGTTAAATTACGTGTTCTACATATGATGAAGTCCAGTTTCCAGTCGACCCTGTCACTGGCAGAGAAAGTCGATATGAACAGAAAAATGAATCACTTTGTTGTTTAAAACCACCTGAGCCGTAATAGAGAAGAGAAATCTTTCATCCCACGGCCAACATTTGCTTCTTTTTTTATTCTTGTGTCCATTTTCATTGTTTAAAAGGGGGGCTTTAAAACCAAAAATGAAAATCCCCTTCTTTGTAATGTTTATTCTGCCTTTTCCCATATCCGCTCCCGCTCCATCTATAGCCTCCCACCCCTATTCACCATATTCCCGGATGCGAGCGGCTTGGAGCCAGCGATAGACTGCAGATGAAAGGGGAGAGAGAAGGGGGAAGATGGTAATGAAGCGGAGGGAAGAGACAAGAGGTCCCTGCGGGGACTCTGACGCCTCGCGGGACTTGTTTCGCTGTCGGACCACGCTGGCCCCCACGTCCACAGCTCCCTGTGGAGAAGATGTGTCAGAGGATGTTCTGGGTCAGCCATGGGAAGAGACCATGTCTGAGCAGATAACGGCTTTCTGCCAAATTACCGCCGATGCTTTTGATGTTGGGGAAAGTAAATAAAAAGAGAATTGGCTTGAAACAAGGACTAGAAACTAGTCTAGACTAGTTGAAATTGTCTGAATCTGACTTAAATCTGAGTTACTCCAATGCCTGCGTGCTTCAACACAGTCTCACAGCAGTTTGTGAAGTAGTCACCAAATTTAATCTATTTGATTTGTGTACATAGACACGAATTTCCCTTTTTTTCGTGACGCTCAACACAACTTTCAACAACGTATTTTTCATGCATTTTACTACGAATGTCCAGCAACACGTGACGCACTTGTCAAGTGACACTCCAGTCTTTTCAAAATAAAACTACTTACTTAGAACTTGGTTAGGCGTAGGCAATAAAACTCCTTAGTTAGGTTTAGGAAAAGATGGTGGTTTGAGTTCAAATAACACCTGAAGTGCTGTAACTTAAGTGCGGAAGTTAACTCCTTAGTTAGATTTAGGAAAAGATTGCGGTTTGGGTTAAAATAACACCTGAAGTGGCATAACTTAAGTACAGAAGTTAAGTGACAAAAACTACTTAGTTAGATTTAGGACAAGATCATGTTTTGGGTTAAAATAACACCGGAAGTGGCATAACTTAAGTACGGAAGTTACGTGACAAAAACTACTTAGTTAGGTTTAGGAAAAGATCGCGGTTGGGGTTAAAATAACTCCGGAAGTGCTGTAACTTAAGTACGGAAGTTACGTGAAGAATAAATCAATGTTGACTGGTTTCACACGTGGTACGAACACCGGCCTCCTGGGCGAAAGTCCTGTGTTTTTGGACCCACCCATCCACACCGACCTCCTCCCTACTTCTCTGTACACAATTTGGTGGATTACATACGAATTTATTTCACACTAACCATCACGAAATGTTTTTTAAATTGGTGTCTATGTACACAAATCAATAACATTTTGTGACTATTTCAGAACTGCTGTGCGACTGGGCTGCGTGCTCACACATGCAGTCTTTGCAATGGCAGCATAAGTCTATTATTATATTCCAATACATCCTCATTAAGGCGTTTTCAACGGTGTTAGCCTGACAGCTTCCGTGAGTGGCAGGCGGCACCATGCTACGTCATCCCGTGTGCAGCTCTGCTTTTCCTCAACAATTTACCACTTTAAAAGGCCCAATGGCCAATCTGCAGACAATCGTCCCCTGTAACACTATCTGGGCCCTGCTGATAAAATGCAGATGTGGCTCCTCTCAATGTGAATTTGTGACCCATTAAGTGGAGCCCCTCCTCTTTGCTCACTGCTCCATCCCTCCTCTTGGCAGAGACTCCAGACCGCCTTTTCACATGCATTCCCCAAAAGCAGGTATGTGGATAGTATCAGGCTAACGAGTCACAATGGTGAATTTGTTCAACAAGGAGCACCGCATTACTTAAATCCAAGCGTGGCTCTCCCTCTCTTTGAGATCTGCGGACTAGATTGTCGCGGTCTCCCCAGCGTCTCGTTTAGGGACGGACAAAAGGTGAATTCAAGCGCTCCCTTTGAGGTTCACGAGACCTGACTCTGGTCTATTGATGTCAAGTCTCCCCTCAGTCTCCCAAAATGTCTCCATTGGTCGGCCATCGCCGCGGTGTCTCGGACAAGCCTTGAAACAGTTTGTTTGTATTTCGGTTACAGTATAATAACAATGAAGAGAACAAATTGAATCGTATTGACAGAATGACTCAACTCCACGTGTACAAGCCAGTGGCATGTTCAAGGTGTGTTAACTCTCCCACAATTATCCGCGTTTGTCCCTTTGATGTCGGTCATGACCTGGTCGTAGTTCTGTTTCGTGATCGACAGCATGTACTGTACACTGCGTTTGTTTGTTTTGGATGATAGAATTATTTAATTGCGGGGTAATTTAGAGCCAGCAATAAAACAAGTTTTGCAAGTTTATACAATGAGCCCAGTGTTGCTGCCATTCTGCAGAGCTAAGAAATCTAAGTTGGAGATACCTTGCTTTGCCGTACGTACCATTGCCGTAACAGATGCCCGATGATGTGGTTGATGAGAGAGAGCAAACAAAACGGAAAAGAACAGAAAAAAATAAATACATGCTTAACACATGAAGGGATGGTAGCCATGATAACTTTTATTAGCCTTTTGCATTTTCAATTAAAATCATATCAACTTCTAATAATACAAATTAGATTTTTGCATTTCCTTTACATCAATATTTATTTATTGACAAAAATTTGGTCAATTTTTCACAGTGCTGTCTGTCTGAACACGGCCTAAAGGCCTCTGTATGATCAGCACATTTGGTGAAGTTGATGTACTTGCATGATTCTTTCTGCACTTAGTGTGGTCGTACCCACATGGTTGAATAATGCACTTATTGTAAGTCGCTTTGGATAAAAGCGTCAGCTAAGTAAATGTAATGTAAAGTAAAGTAAATGTATGCTTTAGTTAACACAATCTCATCCCAACTTGTCACATACTGACGCTTTGTCATGCTCCTTGGCATCACTTCAGGATAAGGCAACAAAACCACTTAGGTTTAGGAAAATACTACATGTTTGGGTTTAAAACTACGACATTTGTAAAGTGAAAATGACGTCCTCGGAATGAGAATGATCTGGGATTACATACGAATTCATTTTGTGATATATATATATACGAATTACAGTGCATTACTTTTCGTAGGTATAGCTACGAACAATGTATGTCTTAATCCCTGTTTGTATGATTCGTAGAGTCTCGCCCCTTTTTTGCCTTTAGACGTGGTCCGACGATACATCGTACTAACTAGTTATTTATATGTATACTAAAAGCCAGCTGTCTGGGCTGCTCTGCTGCTCAAAAAGACGGTGGTAACCTCAGTAGTGAAATAGCTGAGTACCTGGACTGCTTGTGTTTTTCAACAGAACTACGAGTTAGCAACAGCGGTGAAACAAGGTTGGAGCATGGCTGCCACTGAGCAAAACCCAGTATGTCTATCCCTCTGTCTATCGATACTGTATACGCCGTGTCTAACTGTATCAAAATGAAATCTGTTCCATTTAAGTGAAATGAGCAACACAAAGTCTACTGGGAACTAGTGGATGTACAGCTATCACACTAGATATGCCATGCTATGAATTTCTCTTTATGTTCGTAAGTAGTAAATTGTATTGTCAAGACCTCCATATAATTCCAGTAAATTTTGTTTTGACCACCCTGACCGCTTCTGATTTGAAAGCAGCCAAATAACAGTGTCTCAAACTGTTTATACTGACCTCATTGTTCAATTTGTAAAGATCCCCCCTCATCTGTGGCTTGGCCCAGTGAGTGCCTCTGGCAATGCTTTTACATACTCTGTGATCTAGCTCATTGCACCACTTCACTGTGAATAGAGAGAGTTAAAGTCAAACCCCGGGGTAACAGAGGAGAGCATTATGGATGAGCAGCCTGTGAAAAAGGCCCATTGAAAAAAGGCCTTTGACAGTTTAATTGGTCGAATTAGTCACGATATTCAAATCGCCTCTGTTGACCAGCCAATGACTGAAGTGTGTACTACTGTAGGCCGGGCCAACCGCAGAACTCTGTCCAGATTGCAAACGAGACACATTAGGCTTTCCCTTCCTGCCAGCAAACCCAAGTCCAGTGGCACGGCACTTTTGCCAGCGCGGCTCCTTGAAAAAGTTTCATTGCTACTTTCTGGCTACATGGAAAACACTGAAAACTCCTTTATAATATCTGTCAGCTCCCCCAGTCTCCAACATAAACAGGTGTTCCACCCAAGGCAGTGTATTTACTTATGTCAGGGCCGCGCTTACATATACAGACACTCAACACACTTTTAACATTCTCCTCAATGCTACAGTCGAGCGGCGCTTGGCATCAGTGTCTGCGGCCGGCTACACTGTTTCAAGAAGACAAATTAAAGCCATATAATTTGCCTGCTGAAAGACTCGCTATGTATCGCAGGTGTGAGGGCCCAAAGCAGGCGTTAACTCCCTCCAGCCCCACAAACACACACGTACACACACACACACACACACATAAGGTGCATGCTCACACTAACATGTATGTAAGACAGCTACAAAAAAATATCTCAAGCAGTCACTTAAGTCCCCATAGCATGGTTAACGTGGTTGTAAAACATGCTGGCCTGCGCATGGCTCCAGCTTGTAATAACTGGTGATGACAGTAATATGAGTTTGTGCGTGTGTGTGTGTGTGTAGATGACATGTGATTGTGAAAAATGTGTATATACACGTGTCTGTGCAAAGAGAAAAAAGAAGACTTGGATTGTAGGGGATTAGTCGATTTGTAAAGAAACTGTTTAAATAGAAATACGATTATTTGCTTTTTTTTTTTTTTAGAGTGACGAATGAGAAAATCATTACCAACCTCATGTCTTTGCATTAAACCTGCAAAAACAGGTTTTGGGGGCAGTGGAAACAAGCTGAACACAACACTGATATACAAGTTGATATGATAAACATAGTAGCATACTATTCACACATCCACCAGATACGGAGCAACATTAGCATTAATATGGAGTCCTTTTTGTGCCCAGGTTCCGGTTCCCCTGTATTAAAGTCAATTTTTTTTTTATGGGTTTTTAGTTACATGCCTGAAATAAGGTCTGTGGTTAACACAAGCTGAAGAGATTTTAACGTTTTATTCTATGATATAAAATACGTCAGTAAATATCCCACTTGTGAATTTGTGTCTTTAAAAAGGCGGTTGCAAACAAGTGGCTAAATGAGACTACTAAACGTCATCAAGCCGACTCGTCCGCCTTTACAGCCTCGTTGTTTATACTCACGCTCATGTGACTGTGGTGTAGTTCATTTATAGCCTAACATTAGCTTTTTACTTCTGGCGATTGCATTCACACTTCAAAAATCATAAAATTGGTGTTCATTTGTGGAGATTATCATGCAGAACAAAATGTTTAAGTATCATAAACGTTTGTTTGCCACAGAGCTAATTTTCTGCAATAATCCAAAACCCAATGGAAAAATCCCATTGGCTTGTTGTCGAGGGAACCAGTGCGATGCTAACTTCCTCATTGGCCTACAAAAATATGTCATCCCTGCAGCACTCTATTCACTCTCCTTTTAATTCTGTTTTTAGTTATCTGGCTCTTAAGCTGCTAAATGCTCCACTACCTTCACCAGCTAGCTTATAACTGTGTTTGTCTGCCGTTTGATGCTGGGTAAGTAGTTTAGGCTGAACTTTTGCCAGCAACAATTGGGCGCAGTGACTGAACGCTTCATTCCAAAGCCAGGTTTGGTACTCGTGCCTATATATAGCAAAACCGGTGCCTACCAACCACATCTAGCAACCCGCACTGAAACAATAGACACTGCACAAAAGTATTTGGTGGATGGATAAGCTGTTTGTCAAGAAATATTTCCAATATGTAACAATTGTCATTTTTACATTTTTGTTTCCATTTCTGTTTTACGTTATCAGCTTTAAGGTTGTTACATATCGGCAGCTTTTTTTTCAAGCTGTTAATTCGCAGCAATATATTTTTTCAAACTGTCATTTTTGTCATGAGTACTTTCACACAGAATGTGAATATTACACGGCGAAAAAGCAATGTCATTTTTTTCGGAACAAGGTAAATGTTTTTAGCTTTCACACTGTGAATAAATGCATCAACATCACGTTGTGAGGAATCGGTTAAGTTGTGACTATATTCATTAGGGCTGTCAAAGTTAACGTGATAATAACACGTTAACGTAAATTTGTTTTAACGACACTAATTTCTTTAACACATTAACGCAACTTGTGATTTTTAGGTTGTAGCGGCTCAGTTTTAAAGCTAGAGTGAAGATACTGGCATCATATGCAACTAGAACAAAAATAAATAACGCTCCAAACCTGGGCTAAATTATGGCGAGGAAAAACTGGCATGGCCATTTTCAAAGAGGTCCCTTGACCTCTGACTTCAAGATATGAAAATGAAAATGGGTTCTATGGGTACCGACGAGTCTCCCCTTTACAGACATGCCCACTTTATGATAATCACATGCAGTTTGGGGCAAGTCATAGTCAAGTCAGCACACTGACACATTGACACACTGACAGCTGTTGGGCTTGAGTTTGCCATGTTATGATTTGAGCATATTTATTTATGCTAAATGCAGTACCTGTGAGGGTTTCTGGATAATATTTGTCATTATTTTGGTTTTTAATTGATTTCCAATAATATATACATACATTTACATAAAACAAGCGTATTTGTCCACTCCCATGTTGATAAGAGTATTAAATACTTGACAAATCACCCTTTAAGGTACATTTTGAACAGATAAAAAAAAAAGTATGATTTATTTACGATTAATCACGATTAACTATTTTAATCGATTGACAGCCCTAATATTTATGAAACAATAACACGGAGGCTAGGTAGTCCGAACCAAGATGGCAAACTTTATTACACCTTTCAACCTTGACAAAGGCAGTGCAGACCAGATCCACTCTTTACGTTCTTACCTTTCACAATAAAAGCCCTAAACATATAATATTTGCATGCGAGTATTTCGCATTTGTGTGTCGTTTATTCGTCACGCCCCCGCTGTGTAAAGGCCTTTAGAGTTGTTGCTAGGCATGTTTTCATTTGATCAGCTGCCTCCAGTCTTTAGGTTCAACAGACTCCGTCTCATTAAGAGGACTGGATAATGTGTTCCAAGACGACCCCCATTCTTTCCAAGGAAAGTTGCTCACCAGCCGAGCCAGGAGACTTCCTGTTGGCTGCACACACACATTAATGACGCTACAAAAATGTACTGATGTGACTCTTAATTTTTATTGGGTCCAATAAATTAATATTTCACTTCAGAGGTTTTGTGATGGAAATTAATTCATGCTTTTGTCATGATTGTGTGTAGAGCTGGGCAATAATTCGATATGATAATTTATCATCTCTCAATGGAATTGTATTGTAATGAAATCATATATCGAGATTTCGTGATACACAATTACGTCTAAATTATACAATATTATTATACAATATTATACAATAACAAGCACACACTAACTCAAGAAAATGTGATGTGAAATATTTGTGCATATATAATATTGATGATATAATATTGTTATTAAATAATATTTATTTTTTTCTTCATAATTTCACTCGAAACTGTTATGTTAACTTGCACTACAGTTCTTAATTAAATTAGAAATTACTCATTCATTTTCATTTGTCAAGTATTTATTTCACACAGGAGTATAAACAAATAGGCCGGTTATTTCATATAGAATATTTATTTACTGAATTACCAGAAAACATGCTATATCGTGATATACTGTATATCGTTATCGAGATATGAAATGACCCGATAGAAGATATCGTCCAGCCTTAATTGTGTATGAGGAAAAAAGTATTTTGAGGCCTCTGGGCACCACATGACCTTCAATTCCAACTGTGGCCACTACACCAAAATCTCCTTGCTCCAACTCCGTACTAAATCCATAAACATTGACCTTCTCATCTCACTCTAAGAAAAAAAAAAAAAGCAAAAGAGCGTATTACCCCCAAAATGTTGAATCATTCCTTTAAAAAAGAAAGCTGGAGGAAAAAAGTGGATCCAGCAGAGAGGATGAGAAAGAGATGAAGGGGAGGAAAAGCGATAGAGCACTGAAATGCCTAAAGTAATAATCCTTATGAGACACAAAGGCGTGCACTCCCCGGTGTTCGTATGTGTGATAGTGTGGCTTGGCCTTCAGCCACTTCCAACAGTTAAAGAAAGCACTCGAGAGGAGAACAGAGGCTGTCCCTTCCACTTACCTCCCCCCAACCTCTCTCTCTGACTCGCTCTATATAAATGCTTGGCAGTTTTACGCATGGCTGGGAGCAATTTCCCACAATGTGTAAATTAGTCAATCTCCCAAGTCAGTAAAGTGGCCTTTGATGGGGAGGACATTAATGAAGTGTACCATTAGGCCTCACATTTGTATTCTTAGGGGCTCTCCAAGCTTTTGATGTCGCGGGGCCCCATGGCTGATTATCCACATGCCAGCGCTGCATGCCTCTGTTACTTAGACGAGAGGGAGGGAGGGAGGGGAAAGGGAGAGAAAGCAAAGATGCTGGACGTTTCTCTTCTTTTTGCTGCCCTGCTGGACTGTCCACACTGTCCTGCTGGCCGTTTTTGAAATGTTGGCAAGAGAAAGAAAGAGAACAGGCGAAGGAGAGGAGAGAGGGTGAGCGGTCCAAAAAGTCTAGGAGCTGGACTTCTCCCTGACACTTCAAAGCGCTGTCTGGACTAAATTGCTGTGGACCGCTTCATTCAGAGTAGAAGGGCTTTCCCTTCGCGGATGACAGTTGCATGGTGACAAAGTTCAATTGGCACTGGTAGGAGTGGAGAGGGAGGGGGGCCCAGATCAAAGCGGGACCATTGTAATGGTTTTGTTCCGTGGAAAATCGCTTTTTGTCCCCGGCCTTTTCAAGCCAACTCCTGGCTCCAGTCAGAGTAAATGGGATTTTTAACTCCCTTGTGTGGGTGGAAGGGCGAGGGGAGGTGGAAGAGCAGAGGGAGGGGAGATTCTTAGCCTCAGGGTAAGGAACTCAAGACCCCCCTCCTCCGCCTCCCCTCCTGCTCCTCCTTTAACCCCCCTCAGCCCCTCTCTCCGCCCGCTGACAATGCAAGGCCAACTTTGCTGATGTTATTGGGCCTTTCATCTAAACTCGCCATCATAATCTTCACAGAGAAAGTTTAGCAGAGCAATTGTACAATTACGTTTATTGTAATTACCAGAATGGGACGCGGCGATGACTTATGTCCTGAAAATATGCTCTCATCTGCACTTGTTCACTCACACACACAAACAAATTCTCTGTCTGTCTCTTTCTTCTTTCTCTCTCATTGACCGCCTCACACACCACAAGAGGTTGAGTTATGGACAAATAAACAATCAACATCTATCTCTGAGCCCTCATCTCCTCCTCCTCCTCACATGCTCCCTTTTCTCTCATCTGCACTTTGAGTCAGTACAAAGGAACACATCAAAACCTAAAGTTTGTTTAGTGATAGTGACAAAAAATATTTTCACTGGTCTGTTTTTTTTGTCCACTATTTTGGTCCAAACTGAAGTATCTCAACAACTATTGGATGGATTGCCATGAAATTTGATGCAGACATTCATGGCTCCCAAAGGATGAATCCTACTGACTTTGGAGATCCCCTGACTTTTCCTCTAACGTCACCATGAGTTTGATATTTGTGTTTTTGTTCTCAACAACTGCTGAATTGATTGCCATGACATTTGGTGCAGACATTACAATTCATGATGAATTGTAATTGCGCTCCTTCATCTTTTCATCTAATTTTAGCGCCACCAAACTGCACTTTGTTTTTATTGCTAATTAGCAAATGTTGGTAATGTTAGTGAGTGTGTTAGTGTGTTAATGTAAGTAAATGTTACTAAGATGGTTAACATGGTACCATTATACCATAACATTTTACCTGCTTAACATCAGCATGTTAGCATTGTCATTGTAAAGCCTCGGACATATACTTTCCGCTTCCGCGGACAGCTGTGGACTTGTACCGGTCGTGCAGACACGCACGTGGTTCCACTCATACTACAATTGAAGGTCAACGTTGGTCTGGCGTTCCGTGCATGTGTAATTCCCAATCCACTCTCCATTTCAGTCGGTAGCGGTAATGCTTGATTTATGCTTGCCGCATCCGCGAGGGTTGCGAGTGTCCGCACGGCCGAAGTGACCACCATCAGACAGATGGACCACCATCAGTTCCGTGCAGCAGGTTTTCACCCATCCATGCACATCCAAATTTTTCTAACTTTGCCACGAGGAGAAATCGAGTATGAAAAGATTCAAAAATCTCCACGTTAGCTAATGTCCCTGTAGCCGTCCTTGCAGAAAGTATAACCGAAGCTTAATGCACCACAACGTTGTTTGCCAGGAGTTCAACGCCATCTGGCTTTCTTTGTATTCCTTTAAAGATGAATTATATAAATGTGGGTAACGGCGGATCTCCTCGCACAAGCTTTCTTCAAAAACAAGCATCCACTTTGTTATCTTCTTCTTCTTTTTTTTTGGCAAACCAACTAGAGGTGCATACGCCACCAACTGGACTGGAGTGTGGAACGATACTGGAGCATGCGCAATCGGCACGCTTGCTATGCGTACAGTCTGCGTGGTCACAAATTTTTGGCAGAAATGGGTCGATGACGACATTTACATTATGCAGACCAAAACTGACCCTCGCAGACATGCGGAAAGTATGAATATGCCTTAAGCATGTTAGCACGCTGATGTTAGCGTTCAACTCAAGGCACTGCTGTGTGTATGTACAGCCTCACAGAATAGCTAGCATGGCTGTAGACGCTTAGCCTTGTTTCATCTACAAGTGGTCATTGACCTCTGAAAAGACATGACAAGTTCTACACATGACAAACAGCTGTAATGCTCAGCATATTATACTGATAGTATCATTATTTAGGACATATATTAATTTATTACGACTTCCTCTTTGCTCTAATTTGCTCGGCTATTCCTGCATCTGAAAGTTTGCTTTCTAAATTAAAACAATTATCAGATTTTGCATCAAATCTTCATATTCCATTACAGTACATCAGTGACAGTATGTGTTTCTGACTGACTCTAAACTGAGAAGTGTGTGTGCGAGCGCGTCTGTATGCCTCCACACACACAAGGTATGAGGATATTTTAGTAGCCAAGTGCGTCAGACAGAGCTTGAGCTCGGTCTGTGTGATTGACTGTATGAGCTGCTGGCCAAATGTCTCCGCTTTTTCCCTTGAGCTGGGGGAGAAAAGTGTTATTTCTTCAAAAGCCCCATTTGAGAAACCCCGCAAGCCTGTAATTGCTAAGGAAAAGGCCGGACAACCTGCCAAGCCAAACACTTGAGAGGGAATTTGAAATATTGTAAACAGTAGAGTAACCCACTCACTGTCGAGACCGAGACCAGAGGGGAGACGTGGGGGTGTCGGAGGGACGGAGGGTGCGTTGCAGATGAAACATAGTGTGTGAGAGAGAAATGCTTACAGATTTATACGCATCGATGATGACAACAGCTCCACCGTCTCCTTTGAAGCTCCACCAGGAGAGGTACCCCTATTAAATTAAAAAAAGAGTTCTTCTTCTGCAAACTCAAAATGCAGATGTTTGAGGATCACACCTTTAATGCAAAACCTGCCACAACTTCAAAAACTCTTCGTCCCTTCATTGGAGTTGTCAATTCAGCGACACCTCCCCCCCTCCACACACACTTTTTGAGCAGTGAATGTAGTTTATGATCACCACTAACCTCTTTTATGTGTTGACACAATATTTTTCTTGTGCTGTCAAATAAAAGCGGGGGATTATTATTCTAGCGCGACCCCATTTTCCCGTCTTAATGACCCGAGCTATGCTCTCCCGGAGTAGGAACCATTAAAACCCAGTTTGGGTTCAGTGCAACTCTGCAGTTCTGTCGGCTTATTTTTCCCCCTCCTCCTCCTCCCTGCTTTCCTCACTCGCTGCTTTTTTTTTTTTCACCTTCCCCTTTTAAAAACCAAAAATCCCCCGACACCAATTAGAAGGCAAAAACGGAAATCTTCGACCAAACATGACATTTACAGGCTAGAACTCAAGACTTTTAACAGCTCCCCCCCACCCTTTGCTCTCAGACACATATTATGCACTAGCTCACGTGCAACACACACACACACACACACACACACATTGTTGCAACTGCTATCAAAATGCCAAATCGCTGCATCTTTATGAGTTATATCCTCATGTTCAGCCTCACTGTTTGATGTTTGGAAAGAGTTGGTGACCTACAAGAAAAGGTTGCATGGTTTCATGAACCCAAAGTAACACCTCTTAATTCATTTCTCAACCTGTCAGCAGATGAATTCTCCTTTCACTCATTGCATCTCATGTCAGACCAGACCGCCACCCTCAGCGTCGATCCGTGTCAGTCTCCACAAAATTACATCTACATATGTCTGTATGGCTGCGCTCTAACCAGACTGGACCACAGCATTAAATAAGATGGAAACACATCATTAACTCAGGTCCCCCTCCTCTTTCCTCCCTCCGTTCTCCTCCCCAAACCCAGGACTACAGAGCGTACACAAAAACAGTTGGGTAATTACTGATAATTAAATCAATTACAGGCAGTCTCTGCCTTGCCAGCTCTGGATGGCGGCAGCCGTGTCAGGGCACTCCAAATATTTGAACAGCACAATCCAAATATTCTCTGAGAGCTGTTTTTCGCTTGGAGCAAATCGTCCGCCAGCCTCGCTCTGACAGCAGCCAGTCGGCGTGGCCGTGTGGGCAGCAGTGCCAGCAGGCCGCAAAGGCCCTGATGAGCTTCAGCATTAATGACAAGGTGATTAGTCAGCTTTTCCTTCCTGCGGAAGAGCCTCTGCAATTTCATCCCAATCATAGTTTGCTTTGAAAGACTTTTGGATGACTGTAAAAAAAAAAATTGCGGGGGCAATTAAATTGTTTTTACTCTTTTTTTCTCCTCCAGATTACTATCTGGTGCTCTTGCGGTCATGGTTGACAGAAAAGAGATAAAACGGACCATTTACTGCCTCCTTTGGGGGTGGGCTCAGGCAGGGAGAGAGAGACGCTGCAGGCCTCGGCTTCTCCTTTTCAATGCTTGTGAGGGTCAAAATGCAACTTTTCACTTTAATTCAAAGATTTTCTCTTCTCAGTCAGAGAAGTAGTAGTATAAAATCACAAACGGTCTCAGAAACACTGCGCCACCTTTCTTTGGTGTTGTCTTTAATTGCTATTTACAATAAAAAATAAACTGATTTATGGGAGTATAAAGACTCATTGATTTATGTTCTAACATGAGCTGCAACAAGTCAAATTATTTTCTGTGGACTGCGGTGCCAGTGTAAGCAGCACTTTACTCTCCCACCAGGTTTTGTGTGGCATTATTAGCTGTGTGTGATGTGGAGCAGTGGAGTAAGGGAGCCAAGGGAGGTAGGGGGGGGGGGAGTTTATCAGATGCAGATTCGGTTGGTGAAGGCAGCCACAGTGGGGAGTGGCCACCAATGTCCCTGTGTGGTTTTGATAAAGATAGAGATTTATGCTCTTCCAGCGTTTATGGGTCTGGGCCATTGTGGCGATGCCTACTCAGACCTGCCGCCACCTCGGTCTCGACAAGCATGGGGAGGGAGGGAGGCGGATATTGTTAGGGGCTCCCCTTCCTCGTACCCCACCTCTTCATCCCCCCCCCCCAATCATGCCAACCGAGGGCCAAACAGCGATAGACTGGTGGCTCGGTCACATGCATACAATGACCCCGCTGATAAAGCATGGAGAGGTAAAGCTGACAGCTGCAGAGAGGATTTCCCCCGGGGTGTCTCTGTCAGACCGCTGTCTGTTTTACGGTTATCAGATCAAACACAGACATTAATATCAGGGTTAATCATGAAGGCCTCATTCACATTCATAGGTCAGGGTTGAAAGGGAAAATGAAACGTCAGATCTTGCACACCTCTTCTTCTGTGGATAAAGGGAATGAAAAATGCTAATAAATCTGTATTCTTGAACATAATTCCCAAAATTATTCAACATTATTTCATCATACGGGTCAGCATAGGGACAACCCTCATTTTAAAAAAATAAATAAATGCAAGATCAAGTCGGTTAAATTGGAATGAAGCATTTCTGCTTAGCGGAAGCTCCTTCCACAGTAGACTGACATTTGTTGCAGATAGTCCACAGAGGCTTCAGTCGGAAGAGCGAGGGCGCAGAGGGCAAGAGGGGGAAGCAGTGCGCCGCTGCGCTTGTCCCCCCTGGCTTATTGAATTACCTAAATGAGCAGAGGAGACCAGGCTGGGGCTCTTAGTCGTTTGAAGTTTACAAATCATCCTGACTGCTCTGGGGCTCGGGGGGAACGGGGGGACGGGACGTCGCGAGGGAGGGAGCGGGTGGGGGGGGTCTTTTGATGCCTTAAATAAAAACATCAGGGAAACAAACAAACAAGGGAGAGAAAGGGGCTAAAGATGGAGACGGTGAAGAGGTGGTAAGGAAACACCATGCTACCCTTGGCAACTTGGGAATGGTGATGGTTGAGAAACCACTTCCTGTGTATGATGGGAAAATTGCATAAGTTCACTGTTGGTGTCTGGACAGACTGAGGTTGTGTGCGTGTGTGTGAGAAAATACAGGGTAAGTTAACTGTGGGTGCTGCTCCATGTGCAAGCAGAGTTTGTCTTAAAGGACCAGTGTTTACTAAGAATCAATGTGTTTTTGTTAACTTAGAATGAGCCGTTTATATCTACATAGGGAGCGGGTCCTCTTCAGTCCGCCATATTGCACCATATTGCACCGCCATGTTTCTACAGTAGCCAAGAACGGACAAACCCAACTCTTGTCCTGTTTTGGCTGGAGTCGATAACGTTACTCGCTGCTGTCGCCGTTGCTCTCTCTCTCTTGCTTCACCACTCACTTCCCACATACACACACAGTCTACGCACTGGCTCTGCTCCAGATGACCTACGCTACTCTTACAACAACTGGCTCTAGAGGAATAGTTTGAAATTTTGGGAAATATGTTTATTCCCATTCTTGCTGTAAGTTAGATGAGAAGCTTGATACCACTCTCACGTGAGAACGGTGAAGCTACATCAAGCAGCCGGTTAGCTTAGCTTTGCGTAAAGACTGGAAACAAGGAGAAACAGCTCGCCCGGCTCTGTCCAAAGGTGACAAAATCAGCTTACCAGCACTTCTAAAGCTCACAGATTAACATGTTATAACTTGTTTGCTAGTCCAATTTAAAAAAAACGAAGAAAAACATTGTGGTTTCACATTGGGTTATGTGCCAGAGTTTTTGCAGGGGGCAGTGGCTTTCTGGGGTCTCGGCTGGTTGCCTGGCAACCTCACGGTGATGACACCAACCCAGCCGGCTGAATTTGTTATCTTTGAAAGACCCAGGCCAAAGAACGTATATTGCCAAGAAGCGAAAGCCAATTGTTCGCTCCATTGCAACATCAGCACCCAGCAGCAAAGCTACGCTTCCGCCATTTAGGACTGAAAGCGACTACCAGACGCCAGTAAAACATCTGCTTAAAAAGCACATGAGAGTGGTATCAATCTTCTCATCTCACTCTCTGCAAGAATGCAAATAAACATATTTCCCAAATTGTCAAACCATTCCTGTAATGCATATAGGAATTTGTTTTGTTGTTGTTTCTCCTCCCTGCACATTTATAACTTCACTTTGTTATATCCCGGTCTTGAGTCCAAGTTATGTTTTTCTTGTTTTCATTTTTCAGTTGTTATTTCCTGTCTTAATTAATGCATTTATAGTCACCTTTGTCTCTCGTTTCAGATACCTCACTTCCTGCCTCTGTGTGTTTCCCACCTGTGTGATTACCTATCCCGCCCTGATGAGTTTCACCTGTCCCTAATCACCCTTCCTCCCTCGTGTGTTTAGTCTGTGTGCTCCCCTTTATCTGTGCCAGTTTGTCTTTACTGTTATAGCAATTATTTTCCCAGTTTATTCCTACACTGTTAATGACCTTGCTTCTGGATTTTTGACCATTTCCTGCTGGTTGCTAGTGTATTCCTGAGACACTGAAATAACTGGTGAGAAATTGCTTTGTTCTCAGCATCAGTAGACTGTAGAGACCTTTGCTCTGAAGTTTATTTTCGAACATTTGGTCAATTTGTACAGAAACAGATGGGAAGAAATTCTGTGCTTGATTTCATTCCTCAAGTCTGAAAACTCTCTTTGAAAATAGAGCACCATAATAAGCTCTCATGACATTTTGTTGTTGTTTTTTATTCTGGTATCGGTTAAAGAATAGAAAATCGTCAGATTCAGCGTTTTCATATGAAAGTGTAACTTTCAAGTTATTTTTTTCCCCCAAACAACGCAGACCGCTCTGATTCTTCTGTGAAGATCAATCAATAATTGATTGTGTCTGGACATGATGGAGGAAAAGATAGCATGTTGTTAGTACAATCAGGGGCCTTTTCCAAGCCATTAAGTGGAACTAATTAATTATGGCATGGAAATGCGTTAAAATGTCTCTCTCCCACTGAAGACAACATCCACTTTCAGAATGGAAAAGCCTGAAATGCAATTAGTTACATAATCATGGCAAAATAAGGTTGACTTGATTCAAACCACATTGTTCACATCGCATGTCCCCACTTCCCATTTCCATTCCTCAAAGCACCCGTAACACAGTATTTTGTTTTCAAAAGATATTTACCGTTCTCTTTGGCCTTTCCCATTTGCAGATGATTTTTCAGATTCATGAGGCCGGCTCATTTATGTAAAACACATGCACACACGCTGAAAAAATGACAATGGGGGAAAAAGTGAATTCAGCATACAGATTACCAGGAACTCAATCAATAACTGTCTGGGGGACGGTAGGAATCCATTTCAACTTCTTGACCTGTTGGCTCCGTGTCTCTGTGACCACGCGACTCCGCTCTAATTGGACGACACAATGTCTGGGAGTTGTGAGGCTGGACAGAACTCACGGCAAATTACCGCTCACTTCCTGTTCAATCTGAGCGGGCACCCGAGCCGTCAGGGGAGCTGTTGGACTTTGAAAAGTGTTTGCTTAGCTTGGCATCTCCGGTAACCGTGACCCCCGTTGTAATGAAGAATAATTTAGCAGTTTGGAAAGTTCATTTTTGTGCATGCCTTATTTACAACAGCAACATCCCAACGGTGCGTGGAGCAGATCCAGTAATGTGAACGGGTAAAACTGAAATGGCACTTATGAGAATTAGTCCTGAAATGGTTCAACAGAAAAAGAAACATTTAAAATGTTAAATGTTCCTCTCTTTACATTAAATATATGCTATAATTGTGCGGCACTGTAAGGCCAATGAAGAGGAAAATGTTTTTATTACAATGAGGATTTTCATTGCACGACTATCGTGGCCAAAAGAAGTCACAATAACGATATTATCGCAATATTTATAGAATATTTGAAAATATTAATAAAATAATAACAGTGCTATCAGTCAAAATCATCTTTAGCTTTGTTCATTGTGAATTTTGTCTCTTTTTTGGCAAATTAATTACACTCAAAATACGAGTGTAGGGAGGTGGAGAGAGAGTCTGTAACCATAACTGTATGCATAAAATGATTTAAGAGGAGCTGGATTATCTACACAATATTATTATATGTGTATTATTAACATGATATCAATATTTCATTTTTCAAATATCACGGTTATCGTGAATACACTCCAAATTACAATGCATTTTGTTTGTTTTTTTAGTTAGGGGTGTATTGACGATAATCGTAATATTTAAAAATGAAATTTTGATATCTTGTTAATAATACACATATAATATCGTCAATTATCATCAATACACCCCAAATTACAATGCATTTGATTCATTTATTTGTTGTTTTTTTAGTTAGGGGTGTATTGATGATAATCCTGATATTTAAAAAGTGTAATGTTGATATCATGCTAATAATACACATATGATATTGTCAATTATCGTCAATACAGCCCCTAATTACGAGGCATTTGATTCATCTGTTTTTTTTGTTTTTTTTTAGTTATACAGATAATAGGTGGGGAAATGAAATTGACATATTGTTGGTCTAGTTGAAGCTAATTTGCAGCCTCCATCTCTGATTTGGCTTTGTAAATTTGGGGTAAAACAGCAAAAAGAATGAATAAAACATATTCAGGATTTAAAAAGAAGAAAACAAACTATGCACATGTGTATTTCTGTGCGGGATCATGACCGTGTATAGGTGCTTATGAGGGTTTCAAAATGAAACTTTTTGAAATTCTCCATTAAATTATACAAGGTAAGTTATAAGCTGCAAGTCTTTTATTGTGAAACTACACATAAGTGCATCATTTAAAGTAGGTAATGGACATGGTATAAAATGTACAGACGTATCTCTCAGTCTGTATTTTTGTTCTTGTGTCCGTGTCACCAGGTTGGCTCCAGCAGGCTCTGTGTCTCCGTGCTGCTGCCTGGTGAAAGCAGCGTCCAGTGGAGGAGGATTGGTAGTGACATCTGGCAGTTTGATAAAGTGGATTTGGTTTCTTAGGGGCAATTCCAGGCTACTCTCCCCGGGCGCCAGGCCTACTCTGGTTAGTATATGACTTACATGTGTAGGCTGCTGAGAGGGAGGACTGCCGTGTGTGTGCGTGTGTGTGTGTGTGTGAGGGAGAGAGTGTCAGTATGTACAGTATACAGTAAGCAGGTAGTGTGTGTGTGTTTGTGTGTGTGTGCGGTTTGGTATATTGAGCAGAGGGGAAGCGGTTAGTTCAAATGGAAAACAGCAGTCTCTCCACCATTTACATTAATGCAAGCCTTTCATCACCAGCTCCCCTAAAGCATGGCCTCTCTCCTTCTAATTTACTTTAAACACACACATTAGTCTCATCAATAAACGCTAATGGCTCTTTATGAAACAGAGGTCTATATCCCATTTTTCAAATGAGGGCCCTGTGTCCCTGCAGAGCCTGCGAGTCCGATCTAATCCATCGTCGAGATGGCTGATCTGTCCTTCCTTAACATCCTCTGCCACCGCCGCAAAGTGAAGACAACAAACAACATGCAGGCATGTCCAAATACAGAGGCCCGCGCTCGCTAACATGTAGCCGCTCACAACACATGGTACGCATACCACCCTCTAATAGCACTTCTTTAAGGCTAGTTCCTCTTGTCAACTTGCATAAAATGCAAAAAGGTTGGCTTTATTTTCCAAGAAACTGGAGTTTTAAAGGGCTCTTTCCATATTTTCCCATTGTATTAATATGATATATAAACAAAAGCCCAAGTTACCGTCATGACTGCTGACATGAAGCGGCTTTTTAGGTTTTTGTCTAAATGGATAAGAGGGCTTTTGTACCAGAGCCAGAAGAGCTAAGCAGATAATTTGGAAGATGAAAGCACTTCTGAAAACGATCTTTCAATGCAGCATTCAACAAAACAATATTTACAGAGAGGAATCTGTAGTCTCTGAGGAGCAGAGAGGAGAGAAAATACTGGCACCAAAATAACAGCAACTGATTTAAATTGCAAAACATCCACAGGAATGTCTTTTTTTTTTGCCATATTTTGTTCTTTATGTGGCTTGAAAACTGAATGATCATCTCCGCATCTGTCCCGAGCAACTGATTTATGGACATGTTGTGGGTTCCGAGGTTTGCTTTAGGATCGGGCCACATGAAAGCCGAGGTGAAGGTCAATAGCGCAGGCCTACTGCGGCTATGAAAACATCATGGGTGTTTTTCTCGCCAGGGCTCACACGAACACGCTGGGCTGAGGGACAGACCACGCATTCTGCAGTGCCACCATCAAACGGAGAGTTCGCCCAAAAATGTAAATAGGATTTTTCATCACCAGGCAATTTCACGTGCACCTTAACACAGAAATACAATCCGCGGCGTGACTGTGTGTCTTTCACACAGTGTACATGCTGAAGAGGCTGATCTTATATCTTATCAGTCATTGCATCTTTATCTCAACATTTTGTGGCTCTTCACCTGTTAATCAAATAATGACTGTAGTTGAAGAGTAAACATAAAAAAGTCCTGCATTTAAAGTTTTACTTGAGTAAAATACAAAAGTATGCAGAATGCCCTTTCACAGTGTTATGTTATTATATATATATATATGTTATAGCCTACCATTGGGTTATTATCACTGATGTATGAAAATGTATTTATATGCAGCATACATAAATATAACACAACATTATACTTCATGCTGGGTTTTATTATTGCAATGTTAAAAATCTTAATCTTCAAAGTAACTAATAACTTTAGCTGACCGCGTGTGCCTTTTGTTCGTGCATGTGCGCTCACCTCACTGAATAGCTCACGGCCGCCGCCCTGCACTGCTCTCATACGGTGGTTACAGCTGATAATGTCATCCTGACTGACGGCGTCGTCATGGAAGCGTAGCGCCCACCCTCTGTTCCCCCTCCAGGTTAACACTGTTAGCTCTGTCAGCACTGTTGCCGTTGTTTTCACTGTTAGCGCCGTTAGCTGCAAGCTGTTGGCTCAGCCGTCGCCATGTTGAGAGCCGTGCAGAGTCAATAGAAATGCTCCCAATCTCGCATTTAGCACCTTTAAAACTAGAGTTGGTAACCTTCTCTGAAAACATTTGTTGTTATATTTGTTGAAATTCTCATTAGCCTACATCCAGACAGCAATCAATAAATCAAATGCTCTGACATAAAAAGAGGGAGTCTTCCACAATCTGCTAGCTTGACAGCTGTGAGTACTAACAATAGCCATGTTTACGTTCATAATGATAATGGTTGGGGAGTGACTTTGGAGGGAGGCCTGAACAGACGGACTGTCTGTGTTGCTGACCTCTGGAGCTAGTGCTGCTAGTTACTTTCATTTGAAAAGAGTTGGCAACACTGGGCTCGGTTTTTCAGTTGGATAATTTTTAAAATCTAGCGTACTCTTGTTAGTTTCTCAACATTACCAACCCTAGCTTTAAGGGAAAAGCAACAATATAGCCCTGCATTCAAACACTAACTTTAAAGTACAGATGTATTATCAGTTAAATGTAGGCTACTTAAAGAATCCAAAGTTAAAGTATTCCTGTTAGTGCAAAGTAACGACAGCTGTCAGATAAATGTAGTGCAGTAAAAAGAACATATTTCCACTGAAATGTATTGGAGTAAGAGTAAAGTAGCATTAAGTGGAAATAGTTTGTACAGGTACTTGTGCTCAAGTGCTGTACTTGAGTAAATGAAGTCACTTTCCTCCACTGTAAGGGAATCTACTGTATGTTCACTGAGTAGATATTCATCATGAGGGAGAAACATGAATCTGCAATTATTTTTACGTTAGAGACTGACAATCAATCGTTAGTCTACGTGAAAAATAAATAAATCATCAAATACTTTAAAAGCACGATCACATGGTCAACTTCAATATCTTTCAGGACATTAATCTGTTTAAATGTTTCAAGTAGACAAAGACTGCCACAAGGTTTAGGTTTGAAAAACAGCTTGGACATTATCAATGTCAAGCTATTTTCACTTTAACTGCTCTGTGTTCATAGTGCGTAGCCAATCTGACCAGTAACACTGCTCATACAAGATCGTACACCTTCTCTATGTTTCCGTGCATAATGACAAAAATGTGTTGAATTCTAAGAAACCCTTTGAAAAGACTCAAAAGTTTTAAGTTGAAAGAATGACACAATATAACTGTGTGACTGATAAGATATATGTAATAGTTACAGAGGAATGAACAGAGTTTGCATCCTAGACAGGTTTTTGAGTAAAGTAAAGTCTTTAAGTAAAAATGTCTTTCATCTCCCGTCCTCTCCACTTTAAATTATATCTGTTTTACTCACTCCTCCATCTCTCTCAGTTCCTACCTCTCTCTGTCTCTCTGTCTCTTCTCAGGAGGGAAAGGATCCAGTCGGGCCTTACCTCACCCGTGGCATTGGAGGGGGAATTACAGGGCTTAGTTCTCTCAACTTGACCCCGCTCCTAATTACTTGTCGGATAAGTCTTTTGGCTCCTAGCGGAGTGTTGTCCTAACCTCCACTTGTCTGCTGTGTGTCCAAACATGGAGAAAGGAAAACACGCTCCAGTGTACCGGGGGGCTTAGCCTCAACGCCGCGTTCTCACAGAGCCAAACGCCCCACTGCATGCAGGCTCCCAGGGACCCACACAGGTTAGACTGCAGCTTACCTCTGTTTCTTCTACTACTGAGGATGAATGAGTGGTGGGAAAAGGACTAAATAGGATGGAGTTGAACTTATAAATGTAGCAATAAGGGTTTTCACCTCAGTTTCTTTGCTCCCACAGTTAAAAATTCAACCATATGTCCCTCTTTGAAGCAGAATAAAGAAGCAAAAACTGAAGCACCATTCTCCTTTTATATAACCAGCGAGAGGCAGCAGTAAGTGGAGGCAACCTGCAGCGAATTTGTCTTCGTCAGACCATATTGTCTCAGACATTTCAAAACCTTCTTTGGCAGCCTCCCCTGTAATCATGGCCTCTTCAAAGACAATGATCAGTGCAACAACTTAGTGTGTAATAGACGCTAATGATGGATAATAACACCGGTACACAGAGAGAGAGAACGAGACGACTCATCACGATCGGCTCTTTTAAGCGTTTCTGATGTGACTTTACACTCGGCAGAAACGTGTTGCGTTTTGTTCTTTTATAAGAGTAATTTATATCAGGGATGGTTCACTGAGAGACACTTTTAATTCCTCCTCTCTGCAGTGAGTCACACAGCGCTTTCTACTTGAATTAGCACACTAACAAGCAACATTCATGATTAAATAAAGATGAGAATCATTTTTTTACCAAAAAGAGAAAGTTAATGTCCAACATCCTCTTTGTTTGGTTACTGATCATATCTCCTGAACTCATCCCTCCGCCCTCTGCTCTAACCCTGGGAAAGCGCCCTCTGAGATTACCAAACTTTAAATCATAACTCGAAACAGGGATTATCGAGCTCAGAGATTAGCTTTTAAATGAGAGCTCCCCAAACATTTTAAGGTATGTCATCAGTTCCCTCTAAATTACAGAGCGATAAGGAACTCCGGTGGAAGAGGGCAATCCTCCAGGGACCGAATAAGTTAAAGGAGGGGAGTTTATTCCATTATTGTCTAATAGCTTCCATAACCATCACCCTTTACCCCCAATAAAGTCTCATTGGCCTGAGGATTGAGTCTGGATTACATGGTAGCTCTGTTAATAATGTCAAACACATGAAGAGACCTGACCCCGAAACTCACCCATCACCACGGCAGGCAGAAGGTTAGCCTTTTTTACCCACCGGAGAGTTAAGTGTACTGTGATAATGTGGGAATATAAATAGCATAAGGATGTAAAAAAAAAACAACAGTTTGATGTGTCAATAATATGTCATGCACAGGGTGTGAAACATATATTTACGACATGTTATATCAGAGCGTAATTTGCGGCTTTGAGAGGAGCCGTTAAAACAGAGACAAGACATAAAGAAGGAACAGCCTCTGCCTTTTCTTGTGCGTGTGTTTCGTGTGTGTGTGTGTGTGTGTGTGTGTGTGTGTGTGTGTGTGGTCCAGGTGGAGAGATGGGAGCCTGAGACCCTGCGGTGGTGCAGACATGGTCGCTGAGCTGCTTGTAAACACATGTAAACACTTTTCTATTCAAGCTTGTAAGCTCTTCTTCTTCGACTTCTTCTTCTTCATCGACTTCTTCTTCTGCAACTTCTTGTTCTTTTCAATTCCAGTCTTCTTCTTCTTCTTCTTCTTCTTCTTCTTCTTCTTCTTCTTCTTCTTCTTCTTCTCCCATGTAAACAGTTTTCAATTCAAGTCTGTAAGTTCTTCTTCGACGACTTCGACTTCGACTTCTTCTTCTTCATCGACTTCTTCTTCTTCATCGACTTCTTCTTCTGCAACTTCTTGTTCTTTTCAATTCAAGTCTGTAAGCTCTTCTTCTTTGACTTCTTCAACGTCTTGTTCTTCTTCTTCTTCCATGTAAACAGTTTTCAATTCAAGTCTGTAAGCTCTTCTTCTTCTTCTTCTTCTTCTTCCTCTTCCTCTTCCTCTTCCATGTCTTCTCCTCAGCCCTTTTTGCATTACATTATCTGAATCAGTGACTTTGTGTCAAAACATTGAATGGTGCATGTTCGTGCACGCACACGCTAGTTGTGCTGACAAATACACTATTGCACATCATTCGGTGCATTTTAGCACATTGATCGTGAAGTCAATATTGTCCTGAGCAGTAAGTCACGTGAGTGCCGGTGTGTGTGTGTGTGTGTGTGCATCATGGCTAATGAGAGAGGGCCGGTGCGCGCCGCCCAGGGGGCCCTTCCTGGAGCGCTACTCCAACTCAGACAGCGGGATGATTAATGGAATGTAAATGTTGATGGATTATTGAACAGGGAAATGATAAAGTTGGCCCGTGCTCCCATAAAAACCAGGCAGGGCACTCGGAGTCGATCGGCGTGTGTGTTTGTGTGCGCGCGAAAGTGCACGAGGGTGTTTATATGGGCAAGCCTAATAGCCTGAGGTTTAAAAGCCACGACCCTTTAACCTGCTTTTAAATAGCTAAACAGGCAAGCCAAAGCAAAGCCGGTAAAAGCCAAATACAGAGTGAAATCAATGGGATTCTTAAGTGGGTCATCAATACTCCGAGAACTAAAAATCACACTGATATGACGTAATTAAATCCTCGATTGGATAATCACGTTTAATCACAATGTTTTCTGTTTCTTTCTCCTCTCTGTTTTTTGAGTCGTAATTCACTTATAGGCTCGTATCAAGTGTCAAAAAACAGAGTGAGTGGAAAAACCTCTCGCTCTTTGTCTTATTCAATAGCTCCACATTAAGTCAGCTCAAGTAATTAATTTCCAGCAGAAGGGAGGCACTCATGGACTCAATACTAAATGAGGAAAAATTATATGCCGGATAATAAGCGGCCTTGTGAATGGCTAGATGCCCCGACTAATAAGGTGCATTTTTTTTCTGGGGAAAGAATAAACTCAGTCAAGATGAAAACATATATCTCATATCAAACTATTTATGTTGTGGTTAATTAATTATGATGGCTTGTTTGATGGTTTGTGTATCTGTGGTGGCAGCACACTAACACACAGTACAGTACAGCACTCTGGTGGATTTATTGACTATAATCTGAAGCCATGAGCGAAGCAGGAGACAGGGAGATACATCGACAGTTTATATTTAAATATGACTCGACGTCGATTCAAAGCTAAATATAGTGCCTTTTATAACCAAAGGAAGAAAAGTTGAAATGCACCACAAAGTAAAAGAAATAAACAGAGCAAGATCCCATAACTTGTTTCCTTGACTTTGAATCTCACACCGCCCCCTATCTCCACATCTTATCTCCTCTCGGATGCTTAAAGTTCAGCTCAGCGGATTTGAATCAACAGACAAACTTCAGGGGAAGAAAGAGGATTAGTCGATTGTTGCCCTCGCCACACTTGAGCTGAATACAAGAAGCCCTGGTTGCGCCAGGGCGGCCCAGTGTGCTGTTTTTACTAGACCTCCCCTATAGGAACACACACCCCATACCAAATGAAGCTCCTCTAAAGGCCACTTGCATAACTCTTCAGTGGAGAATGACCTTTTATTTTTTTACTGGTACGACACCGAGTCACAGCCCAAAGACTGAATAGTGTAATAAGTTTCATGGCTCACAGATATTTATAGTTAACCATGATTCTGTCGTGTTTGGGAAAATGTTGCATTTTTGATCAAAGATGTATTTTTTTTTCTATTAAAACATTCAAAAATTACATTTGTGACCATTTAGTGGGATCAGTTTTAAAGTTTTTTTTTTTTTTTTTAAAACTCCTCAAATGTATCTATGATTGTACAGACGGTAGTATTCAGATGATTTACTTAAGTAAAAATAGAAAAAGAGGTCATTACAATGAAAATGCTCCTTCTGTAAAGGTAGATACTGTAAGTATTATTTGCAAGTAAAATACTCAATGCAGAGAAATGGCCCCTGTGAGTGTTGTACTATCATATATTATATCATGTGATTATTATTACTGATGCATTAAAGCTGCAGTCGGTAACTTTGAGGGAATATGATAAACAGTTTTTTTTATAAAACTGTCACTATATTCTGACAGTTGTGCATGCGACATGTAATCTGTGAAAAAAATCATGTTCCTCTGTGTTCTCCTAGTGCTCCTAATGGCATTTACAAGATTTCACCATGCCCGAAGGAAAACAACCAATGAGAGGCGAGGGGTCTCTACGGCAACTGTCAATCGCTGCTTGCGAAACTCATGAACTCTGATCAAACGGTTAAACTAGGCAGCGCTGATCAAATATGAATCCAGATTCTGTGACTGTAATGCCTATTTCTCCCCGCAAATGTTTCCAGAAACATATTTTTTAGGGCTGTCAATCAATTAAAAATATTTAATCGTGATTAATCGCATAATTGTCCATAGTTAATCGCGATTGATCTCAAATTACTCGCGCATTTTTTATCTGTTCATAATGTACCTTAAAGGAAGATAATTCAAGTATTTAATACTCTTATCAACATGGGAGTGGGCAAATATGCTTGCTTAATGCAAATGTCTTGAGGTCAGAGGTCAAGGGACCCCTTTGAAAATGGCCATGACAGTTTTTCCTCTCCAAAATTTTGCGTAAGTTCGGAGCGTTCTTTAACCTCCTTCGCGACAAGCTAGTATGACACGGTTGGTACCAATGGATTCCTTGGGTTTTCTAGTTTGAACCTAAAAATGGCAAGTTGCGTTAATGCGTGAAAGAAATGAATGGCGTTAAAA